>JAODAL010028236.1:0-53656 GCA_025379985.1 Phyllomedusa bahiana
GGATGGCCCCCCAAAAGTTTAATAAGCAGTAGAAATAAAAAATTGGTGTGTAAAACGTGCAGTCAAATTTAAACAAAACTGTAAAAAGTTCGGTTGATTTTAAAAAAATAAAGAAGTTAAACTAAAAAGTTAACTTTTTTGAACGGTTTGATAAAAAACTGTTCTCCCCTGTGGTTTTCTGGCCCCAAAACTTTAGATTTGACTTTAAAACCTTTTCCAGGATTAAAAAGATTTTAATTGACTTTTTTTTTATTTTTTTCCCTAAAATTTTTTGGTTTCCCCATGATGTTTTGAGGATTTTTTGGGTTTAAACTTCACTTTGGCTGGGGGATCTTTTTTAAATTTGGGAGAACAGGTGTGGCGTTTTTCAGGCCTGGAGGGGGCCCTAAGGAAATTGGCTCGTTTCCTAAAGTTTGGGGAAAAAAATGATAATTTATGTTTTTTAAGGGGGGGGGGAAAAATTATTTTTTTTTTAAACAGGGCCCTGTGGTTTTGTTTTTCTTTTTCCCTTAAAAATTTAAAATCTTTTTTTAAAAAACTGCTTTTTTATGATTACTTATTTTTGGGTTGGGTCTAATTTTTAAATTTTTTTTGGGGGTGATTTAAAAAATTTTAAAGGGTGTGAAAAAACCACCCAAAAAATTTTAAGAAATCATAAAGGGGGAAAAATTTTTTCACCCCACTGTATATAATAATTCCAACCGGGGTTGACTACTTCACACTAAATCACAAATTAAATATCTCAGATTTTACTATTTATATATTTCCCGTCACAATTATCCATCACTTTCAACAAGGTTTCCACATTCTTTTCCCCCGGGTTTCCAGATTCTCATTTATATTTCCATTTCCCCATCACCCCCCCCAAAATTTTTACAGATAATGTGACCCAAAAAAAAACTGCCCTTGAAGTCCCCCAAATAGAAATTTTTTGTTTCCCTTACTACTGAAACCTTTTAATTTCCCAAATGAGTACCCACGCCCATCCCAAAAAAGGGACCACTGGGTTTTCCACTAGAAAACAGTGAAAATCAAATACTGGCTCCTTGGTACCCTTTTGTAAGGTGATTTCAATACTGACCTTTTATGGTACCCCTCCTTTAATAAAAACCCTCAAAATTTTCCCCATCCCTGTTTACCCCAAAGTAGCAAAACCCTTTCCCGATACTGACCCTTTAAATTTTAACCCCTTGTATTTGATGATGCCCCTAAAAATCCCGGGCCCTCAAAAGGTTTACCCAATAAGGGTTGTAACCGGAGGAGGGGGATCCGTGGGCCAACGAAAGCGATGATAGCTAACCCATCCCAGGGAACGGAGTCTAAGTAGCCCCGGTTTTCCCCAAAGGCCCCGCCGCCCCCAAAGCGGGATGGTCTTGCTGCGGCGTGAGGATCCGGGTTTCGTTACCCCTGACGTGCCCTTGCCTGC
Organism: Phyllomedusa bahiana; assembly: GCA_025379985.1. NCBI lineage: Eukaryota > Metazoa > Chordata > Amphibia > Anura > Hylidae > Phyllomedusa > Phyllomedusa bahiana. The sequence continues at coordinate 1,427 of JAODAL010028236.1, forward strand.
GTTGGGGGCCCGGGGGTTTAAGCGGGGTTTGCAAATCTTTAATCCGGAGGCTTTAGTGGGGGGAAGGCAGAAGGTCGGGGCAGGGGGCCCAGAGGTTCGTGGTAAAGAGGCAGGCAGAGGGTTTCAGGGGCAGGGGGGAAAAACAGGAAAGGAAGGAACGAAAGCAGGGGGAAATGGTACAGGGAAATCAAGATAAATAAACACCTCAAAACGCTCCAAAAAAACACCAAAAAGATTGGCAGTGAGTGTGGGAATGTCTACCATATTTTGGCCCAGGGGCCCGGGGACAATCCCCAAATTAAAGGCGCGCTGCCCTTTAAATCCTACCACCTTTCGGGCGCGCGCCTTAAGCAGGGATTATGCGCGCGGCGGCTGTCAGAGCTGGAGACAGGAGCGGGGACTGGTAAAGAAACGGGGTTTTTCCAGCCTGGGGCCAAAAGGGAAACCACGGTGCGGGCAGGCGAAACCCGTGCCGGACCCCGGTTGGAAACGGGGGGAGGGAAAGCGGGGGAGTTTGCGGCCCCGGCGCCCCGGGGACGTACCCCCCCCCCCTTAGCTCTCCCCCTTTTCCCTTTAAAAATTTAGCGGGAGATAAGGGGAAAAATTGGGGTTCAGGTTCCCATGAACGTCCCCGGGCCAAAACCCCTTTCCCAGTCGATAAGATAGAACCGTTTTCCCCCTCCTGTCTTCTGGCCGGCACCTCCTTGACCTCAAAAAATGTTATCAGTGTTTGCAACGGAGAAGGGGGAGAAGGTCTGGGGGAAAAGGGGGGTTTTCGGGCACCACCGGCTTGGGGTGGGGAAGTGAAACGGTTGGGGAAATACGTAGAGTCGGGGGGAAGGCGAAGCTTAAATAGGAGAGGGGTTAAAAACTGGGAGCCCCAAAAAAGGGAAACCCAGGTTTTTGGGGCCCCCCAACTTGTAATGGGCCCCCCTTAAAAACGGAGGACTTAGAAAATAACCAATCGCCTGGTTCAAATGGGGGAGGGGCCTACGGTAGGTCAGCCTGACGCTTAGGGGCGGGCGAAGCTCGTGGGCGGGGGCCTGTCGTGTGAGCTGCCAGAGGCCTTGATGCCCCTTTTATTGGGGCATCCCCCCGGGGGGGAAAAAGAGACGGGGTAGTAGGGGGAGGAGGTGGGGGGGGATGAAACCCCAAAAGGGACAAAAAAAAAGGGAGGGGGCCCCCCGGGGATTCAGCCCCTTAAAGTTTTAAGAAAACTTGCCCGGGAGGAAGATCAAAACCAGTTATCCTGACGAGGGGGACACAAGTCCCGCAAGTAGGGGGCCCAAAAACCCCCCCGGGTTTAAACCCCGTTCTACTTCCCCTTTTTATTTTGGGGGGGGTGGTAGCAGATGAAAAATCTAATGAATCTCCCAAGGGGGACACCCAACAGGGACCGAAAAAATTTAGCGACAAATGGAATCCTTGTCGGGAAAACATGCAAGGGAGACCGTGCAAGCGGAAAAAATTTTGGGAAAAAATTTTGGGGCCCCAAGTGGGGGGCAGGGGGAAACCCCAGGCAGGGGGGATAAAGTGAGCCTTTTTCGAGAAACGATCGGTAAACCCCCCTAGGGCCCGGTTTCCCGATAAAAGGGGGAAGATCTGTGACAAAGTCCATGGGACATGGGTCCGGGGTTTTTTCCCCGGCACAGGAAGGGGCTGAAGAAGGCCCGGGGTTTGAGGCGGGGAAACCTTATTTGGGGCAAGGGGGTGGGGGCCAAAGCAAAAAGTCCCTGCGTTTTTTGAGCAAGGTGGGCCCCCCCATGGGAGGGGGGAGCCCGGGCTAAAGAGATTATGGATTCCTGGATCCCCCAGCTTTTCCCGGGAAGAATGCCCCCAATTTCAGGATTCTAACCCGAAAAGGGCCGGGCGCCCCCTACTTTTTCCCCGGGGGACACTTTGAAGACCCACGGGGGCAGCCGTGACGAGGCGTTAAGGAGGGACAATGTGCTGTGGAGGAGAGTCGAGCCCCAAACCCGAAATCAGAGGCGCGGAAAGGGCGTCAGTTTTTGAGTTTTTTCCCCGGTGGCCGAAAGTGTAGCAGGAAATAAAAAACGGGGGGAAAAAAAAAGGGCCCATTTGCCTGCCGGGGATTCAGGCGTTGACCCGGGACTGAAGATATAGGAGTTTTTTATGGTCGGTGAAAAATTTAAAAAGGGTGACGAGCCCCCCCCCGCGGGTGAGCCACTCTTCTAGGGCCAGCTTTAGGCAGTAATTCGCGCCCCCCCCTATGGATAGTTCTTCTGGGCCGGGGGAAAAATTTTGGGGGAGAAAAAGAACCCGCAGGGATGCAGTTTCCCGAGGGGACCTTGCAGGAGGACAGAAACGGCACCCCCCGAGGGGGGATCCATTTCCAAAATGAAGGGGCGGTTGGGGCCCGGGCGGGGACAGAACCGGAGCAGCCGAACGCAGATTTTGAGCGGCTGAAGGCTTCTTGAGCTTCCGGGGGCCGGGAAACTTGGGGATTGGCGTTTTTTTTTGGGTTTAAAAGAGCCCCCAGGGGAAAGCCAAAAAGCGAAAGGGAAATTTTTGGGTTTAAATTGTCTATAATAATTGGCAAATCCTTTGGAAACGTTTTAATGGGCCCCAAGGCCCAGGTTTTTGGCCACTGCAAAAACTGCGGGGGAGTTTTGAGGGATCCCTCCGGAGGCCCTTATCCCGAGGGCGATGTAAACCCCAAAAAAAAGGGAAAGGGTGGTTCGTTCAAAGGGGACCTTCCCCGGTTTGGAAAAAGCTGGGTTGGGTTTCGGAGTGGGTGAGGACCCCCCTTTTGGGGGGAAAGTGGGTTTGGGGATGAGTTTTCGGATCCGGGAGAAAAGATTAGGGGAAACGTCCAAGTAGGACAAAAAACCAGTTTTAGAAATAGGGTTTCCCCGGAAAAATCTCATTGACGAAACTTTGGAATTCAGCAGGAGGTTGCAATGAACGGAAAAGGGATAACCAGATACTCGAATTTGGCCTTCGCGGTTTTTAAAAACTGTTTTCCAATTTTGTGCCCTTTTCTTAATACGGTTTTAAATTATAAGCACCGCGAAAAGATCACCCTTGGGAGATATTTTCGAAAACGCAGGCGGTCGAAGGGTTTCCGATATTCAAGGGCCCGAGGGGGGGAGAGATTCTTTTTTGGTGATTTTATTCAAGCCCCCATGTCGTTTTAAGGGGTGAGAGACCCCTCTTTTTTCTCCCCGAAAAAAGGGAAGCCGGTCCGCCGGGGGACGAGGAAATTATGGGAAAAAACCCTTTGGGGGAGGGTTTTCCTTTATGTATTCAGGCTGTTTGTCTCCGGGGGCGGAGGGTGGAAAACCCCGGGCCCCTGGGGGGTACAGCCAGGTTGAAAGGGCAATGGGGGCAGGTCTAAGGCCCGGGGAGAAGGGGGGGGTTTCGGCCCGCCTCTCCGGGAAAAAAAATCAGCAAAATACCCAAAATGGGTTAGGTAAACCTGAAAAGGGGGCTTGGGAGACTTCGGGAAGCGACCCGAGGAGCGAGTTGTGGTGCCCGACAGGCCCCGTGAGTGACTTTCGGAAAACCCCAAAAGCAAAAATTCACCTTTTGCTCCCAAACCAGGTCGGGGTATGGTCCTGCAGCCAAGGGAGGCCCAGAAGGACTTAGGGGGGCGAGGCAGGATAGAAGGGGGCAACGTTTCCTTGTGAAGGGCCCCCAAACTGCAGGAAGAGGGGGCCGTACGGAAAAGGATGGCGCTTAAGGGGATTCGGCCCCTGCCGACGACCAAATATGGGTTTCGCAACGGAGTCCCGGGGGGGACGAAAAAACCCGGTCACCCGTTTGTGGCTTATGAAAATTTTCCCGCCGATCCGGAATCAATTAAAAAGGCCCGGGGGTAAAGGGTTTCTGTCCGGGGGAAACAACCCAAAGTTTTGGGCATGGTAAAAACGGGGAGAGGCCCTTTGGGCATAAAGGGGTTTCTCTTTTTTTCGAAGGGCCCCAGGTGCGGAAGTTTCCCGGGCGCCCCCGGGCAGTCCCCAATGAAGTGGCCAGAAAAGCCCCCAATTTGAAAAAAACAGCGGTTCTGGCGCGCTGTGAACGTTCCTCCCCGGGAAAGGTTTGGGGTCTCTCGAGCTGCATAGGTTCTTTCCCGAGACCAAACGGAGGAGGAAAGGGTGGGGGGCTGGAAAAGGGGGGAGCCAAGCGGGGGGAAAGGGTGGGCGGCGGTTTTTTCCCCTTTTTAGGCGGGCCCTGTTGCCTTTCGGCGAAGGAATATAAATGGGGGGGCCAAATGGATTAGGTCATCCAAGGGGAGCTGGGGATCCCGAGCGGCGAGCTGTCCCTTTATTCGGGCCCCGGGGAAAGGGCCCTTTCCAAAAAAATCGCCACCCCAAAGTTCGTTGTTCCAGTCCAGCCCCCGAACGGGGGGAGTGCAAAAAATGCAGGAATATGACCCCAAAAGTGGCTGTTTCCCCCGGACGAACCGAAGCAGGCCGGGGCAGCCGAGGGAAAGTCCCGGGCCCGGTTCCTCAAAGCGGTTCGGGGAACCCCCCGGGGGAAGGTTTGAAAGGGCCGCCTTTAGAGGATCCCCCCGATCCCATAATGGCGTTTTGCCCAAGCCAAGTTTTCCAATAAGGGTGATTATGAAGGCCACCCTTTGGGTCGCTCTGTAGGAAAAAATTTGGGGCCCCATTTATCTCGAGGTGGATGGAGCCTGGTGATGAACCCCTGGGACTTCTTGGGGTCTCCACCGTAGGGAGGGGGGGTGGGGATGCAGTGAGGGGCCCGAAGTGAAGAAGGGGAGGCAATAGATTTCCCCGGAAACAACGGAGGAGGGTTGGGGAGGTGGCCCGCCGGTGGGAGGCGACGAGTCGCCAGGGGTTTGCTCATTTGGGCCCCAAGTGGTCGGGTGCGTTGGAATTTTGCTGGGCGGGCAGTGTCGTGATGCCCGGAGATCAGGCAGAGGTTTCCTGGCGGAATCCATGGCCAGTCTTTTACGTAAAAGGAGGAGGGGGGATCCCCTGGGCCAACGGGAAAACGATGTTTTGCTAAAGCCAAAGCAGGGAAAAGGAGGGGTTTAAATAGCCCCCCGGTTTTTACCAGAGCCGCCGCAAAAACGGGGTGGTCTTGCTGCGGCGTGAGGCACCCGGTCGTTACCCCTGACGTGACTTGCCTGCGATGGCGGCCGGGGTACAGCGTGGTGCAAAATCGTAATCCGGAGGGGGTGGGCGGGGACAGGCCCGAAGGGAGGGCAGGCCCGGGAGAGGTTCGTGGGGCCCGAGGCAGGCAGGGCGGTTAGGGGGAGGGGGCAAACAGGGAAGGGCAGGAAACGTAAGCAGGGGATGGTTTAAGGGAAATCAAGGGCGAATCAAAAACCTCTAAACGTCCAAAACACACAAAAAGTGGCAGCGAGTTGGGGGAAGGGGACCATATATAGGACCAGCGGCCCCACAATTTCCCCCAAATTTAAAAGGGGCGCCCGGGCCCCTTTAAAACCTGACCAACCGTCGCGCGCGCGGCCCCTTAAAAACAGGGATTATTTCGCGCGGCGGTGTCGAGCTGGAGGGCAGGAGCGGGGCTGGTAAGTCGGGGTTTCCAGCCCTAGGGGGAGAAAGGGCCCCCGGCTGGGGGCAGCCGCGCACCCGTGCCGGGGCCCCCGTGCGCACCGGGGGGGCGGCCGGGCGAGTGCGGCCCCCGCGGAAATGACATGGTGACCTCTCCAATTCGGACGTTGAGATTTCCCTTATTAGTAATGGTTTGGGCCCCTTCCCCCCCAAAAATTTACCCCCGGGGGGCCCTACTAGAGGGGGGTTTACGTTCCCTTTTGAAATTTTGTGCTACATACTATTAAAAAAAAGACCCCTCAAATTTGATCCCCTTTTGGAACACCCTTTTGCAGCGTGCCCTTCCCCCCAATACTGGGTCCCCAAAATTCCCCGCAGTAAAGGGTGACATCTCAAATACCGACCTCTAAGGTTCCCCCCTCTACTGGTGCCCCTCCAATACTGTGTTGTGGTAACCCCAATACTAATGGGGGACTGCACCAAAAAATGGGTGAAGGCCCTGCGATGATGTCAGCACCATGTGATCGTACATGGGGGGCCCGGGGTCAGCAAGTGGTGGCTGAAGGGCTGTGATGATGCCAGTCCCCTGTGATCAGTAACATGAAGGGGGGGGGGTAAAGCAGTGGTGGTTTGGGGGCCCCCTGTGATGATTTTTAGCCCCATTTTGGATCGCCCCTATGAGGGGGCGGGGTCAGCAGTGATGGACGAAGGACCTTTTTAAAATGGTCTTGTAAACCCAATTTTCACTTTACAAAAAATTTAAAAAACGTGTGACCAAGAAAAGGGTTTGAATTAATTTTATAAAAAAAATAAAATTATCAAAAAAAAAGTTATATTTTGCATTGTCTTTTTTTATTAAATAAAATTAATTTTAATAAGAACTTAAATCTGTTCTTTTTTTTTTAAAACCCAAAGGGGTTTTTGATATGTGTTGGGGAAGGAAAATCCGTAAGCTTCACTTTTATGCGAAAGCTTCCGGATGTAAACCCCCTCCTCCCCCAGGCCAGTTAAATCGAAAGGGGTATTATTCCCCCTGTTATCATCCCCCCTTTTGAAAAAAATTTTTCGGAAACCGGGCAAATACCCGAGGGAAAATCTTTGGATTTCATTTTCTGACATATAAAACATTTTCTCCCAACCGCCCCGATTTGGGGCAGGACTTTTTGACGATTGGGATCCTTGTCCCCGCCGTTGGGAAGGGCCGGGGGGTTTATCCCGATTTTTCAGGTGTGCCCCGGGGAACCCTAAATTCCCCGGGGGAATTTCCCACTGTGCTTTTCCTGTTTTAGCGTCCGGGGGGGCGCAAAACATTTGGCCCACAACCACCAGCCGTTTGTCGGGGAGCTTTTTCCCCTCACAGGGGCCGCTTGCGGGGACGCAGGGGGAAGCGTCTTTTAAGACTTTTCTCTCCTGAAGTCATTTGGCTGCAGGGGGTCAGCTGCACTGTTAAGTTAATAGGGGGGCGGGGCAGCAGCTCCCGCAAGAAAGGGGACAAAACCCAGGGGGTAAGTAACACCCCCTCCCTGCGCCCCCCCCTGCCCTCCAAAATGGCCCCCTTTCCCCCCCTTGGCCCCCCCACCCCTTTCAAAAAGGGTTCCCCCCTTTCCACAAAACCCCCCCCCTCCCTGTCCCCAAAACTCAGCCCCCCACCCCCCAAAAGGGCCCCCCTTCCTCCCTATCCCAAAACTACCCCCCCCCTTTCCCCCAAAAAATGGACCCCCCCCCCTCCCTGTCCCAAAACGGGCCCCCCACCCCCCAAAAAAAGGGCCCCCCCTTCCCCCCTTTATCCTCTAACTCGCCCCCCGTGCCCTCAAAAATGGCCCCCCTCCCCTCCCTGTCCCCTAACTAGCCCCCCCTGGGCCCCAAAAAAGCCCCCCCCCTGTCCCCCATCTCGCCCCCAAATGTGCCCCAAAAAAAGGGCCCCAAACCCCCCCTGTCCCTAATTAGCCCCCCCTGTGCCCCAAAAAAGGCCCCCCCCCCAACCCGTCCCCCTTCCCTGTCCCTTTAAATAAACCCCCCATCCCCAAAATGGCCCCACTCCCTGTCCCCAAACTCGCCCCCCCCCCCAAAGTCCCCCCCTCCACAACCCCCCCCTGAAAACTCTATTCCCAAAATGAAACCCCACTCAAAACCCCACCCCTGCTCTTCCTGACCCCCTTTTCCCAAAACCCCCCCCCTTCTACGCCCCCCCCCCCCCACAATGTTTCCCTCCTTCCCCCAAAGGGCCCACACGCTTTCCCCCAGGGTGGATGGGCTTTCAGCATCCCGGAAAGTGAGGGCAAACCCCTCCCCCCCAAACAGGCACCCCAAAAAACTTTTTAGGATGCCTGCTGTGAACCCTTTTCCCCCCGCTTTCCCAGCCCGCTGAATAATATATGAAATTTTAAGGGAAAACGGGGGGGACCATCCCTCCCCAGCAGGCAAAACCCCCGGACGCTGGACACCTGCCCGTTTGGATTTTCCCCCCCACTTTCCAAAAATTTTGGGTTTGATTAAATTTAGCAGTGGGGGAAAACAGGGGTGAAACCATCCCCCACGCAGGCACCCCCAGCTTTTCCCGGGTGCCCGCTGTTTGGATGTCACCCAAACTTTTTAAAGACTTTAATAGGCTATTCTTCATCCCCGGGAAAACTGGGTGACAAAGGTTAAAAGCAGGCGTCCAGGAAAGTGGGTTTTGTCCCCTTTTTTGGGTTGTTGTTTTTTTTCGGTTTTCCCCTTTGGACTCGACGGATTTGTGGACTATGTCGGGGCAAGGTTACATTAAATTTTTTTAATAAAATTTGGGTTTTTTAAAAAAAAGGGTTTTTTTTTTGTTTCTGTGTGTTTTTTTTGCATATTCTTCCATGTGATAGTAAGTTTCGTTATCTGTGAAGACCTCCTCTGCCATTACAATCACATCAGCTTGGTTTGTTTTGTACCCCAAGGCTGGAAACTAACCCCGTGTCACTATTACCCCATACCCAATGCGCCAGGGTACTGGAAGAAGCCGTCATAGGTGGACCCTCTAATGTGGAGTGTCCGCATCTGCGCACTGCAGCTGGTATTTTAGAATGGGAAACTACAAAGTATCACTGATCGTTCCCATTCTGATAGTATCTAGCTGCAGCTGTCTGTTTTTTAACCTTGCTGGTTATGTAATTGAAGGACCCCACTCGTTTTTTTATTTTTAATTTTTAATTTATTGTATTTATTTAGTGAAATCTCGACATGGCATCCACTGTAATGATTACAGAGGAGGTGCCCACTGAAATTCACAATAAAGTAAAAGATTTTTTGTAAAAAATAAACAACGTTGGGTCCCCCCAATTTTCCATAGCCAGTCAGGAGTAAAACCAACAGCTGCCGCCTGAAAAAAATAACAAATGGGAAGGGTCCATCAATACTGTCCCTTCCCCATCCCTAAGAGTACCACCCGCAGCAGGCCAGCCATCAGAAGCAACCCTCACATTGAATCAGTGATTTCACAACTACTCCAGTCCTCAGAACCACCACCAGGTCAAGTTTTCACATCTCCCACATGAATGCTCTGACAATTATTAATCACCCTGTGCTAGGCATAATTAATCACCTTTGCTATGCTAAGGAAGTCAGAAAACATGACCTGTTGGTGGTCTAATGACTGGAAGTTGAGAAACACTGAATTAGGAGGTCCTGCGTCTGGTGGTTACTGGCTCTTCCTTCTGTACCCCTGGTGTTGTTTAGTATTGGTAATCGTAACACAATTAGTGTCTGGCCTATGGGTACAAAAACTGCCGCAGTTGACACCGAAGCCCGAATCGCTAGATAGAGCAACTGACCAGAACCTCATTACTATCAATGGAAAAAAATGAAAAAAAAAAAAAAACCCCCCACAGAAAACAAAAATAAAAAAGCAGTTTTTATTATAAATAAAACTCTCCCTGACAATCTGGCCCGTCGCGACCATGTTATGGTAAAATTAGATTCCCTACGCTGGTCAACCGTATTTACACGAATCCAATAGTATTATACTCCACTAGAAACAGCGCCAAGCCACACCCCAATCCTCCGGGGGGTTGTCTTCGGTCTCCCCCCCTCGAGAGATGTGCCTGTAAGCGTTTGACTTTACCTCCCCTCACCCCTTTGCTTTGCCAACACGAAATACAACCTCACCTAACACTCTAATAAACCCCCCAGACCACTGCCTGTTGCCCATACCCCCCGTACACCACCCGTATTCCCTCCATGTTGGAGTTTGTACAGAGTTGGGAATGTAGGGATTGATGGAAAAGTACAAAGTCGAAGGATGTTTTTTATTGTGGGTTAATTCTGCAGAGGACGAGGCCCGGAGATCATCATGGCATCTGTGAATAAAATGAGAAAAGTAACACTACCAACAGAGAAGAGTCACCTGTGAGTCACTAAATTGTATTGTACGGTCATCACTTTATATCTCTGCAGAAGCCATGTACAACTGGGTATCCCCCAATATGAGTCACTGATTGGCAGAAATTGTAAGGTATGTAATGGTTCCATATTCAGGATCAGTAATGGCTGTATTTATAGTCATCACTATGTGGTTTAGGGGGTTTGGGAAAACATGTATCATGTGTGGATGGTGTATTATTTCATTCACTACAGGTGGAGTGGTGATATGTGGTTATAGTGTTGTGGAATTATTCAGTTACTATTGCCGGGTGATGTTTATCATTGTGTTGGTGAATTATTTGATCTCGTGTATAGTGGTAAGTTATTGATAATATTAATCTTGTGTGGTTAGTAAAATTATGGGGATAGTTTGTTCCCTGTAATAGCAGTATTAAGTGGGTCACTGTACGACCATGTATATATCAGTATCATCCATAGAACATTGTCTTTACAGCTATTTGTAAGGGTATTTCTGTATAACAATACATTACTATTAAATAATTACACTATTACGACCCTAGTGGCGCCGTTGTTTGTTTGTGTTGCCCTGGTCTTCTGGGGCGGGCACGATTTTGTTTAGTGGGCGTGGTTAGAGGCGTGGTCCTGGTATGATGTCCATTTGGTTGGGTGTGGCTAGAGTTGGCCGATGTGATGTCATTTGTTTGGGCGTGCCAAGGTGTGCTATTGTCCCCCTATGTGTAATCTCTAAATGTTGTGAGGTATGTATGCTTGTGTATTCTGATTTTAAGCTGACATGAAGTAGAGCCTACATACCGCTTTTTACATTGTTGGCAAAAAATTCAATAGATTATAAAGGCGTAATTGCAATTAATATATGCTTTAATGCTATATTTCTCACCAGTAGTATATAACAAAAACTAAGATGTAATTTCTAGGTACGGGCAACAAATGCACCGAGTATGAGAACAACTAAGCCATGTCACTAGGCTTAAAATTGAACCGTTATTCGGTCCGACAATTAAGCGCCGTACTGCCGAATGTAGCATCTTAGCGAGTAATAGTGGCAGTCCCAGATCATTACGTAATCCCACAGTTCGTCAAACTATGGATTACTTCCTCTCCCCCCTCCGGGAATAAGGTGTAAGTGACATGTGAATTACTAGCTCGTATACGCCCTCTATAATTGATAGGTCTATGCGCGGTGGTGCACACTACCACCCCACATCCACGACGTGCGTATTTAGCGGGCTAATTACGCCCCGCAAATAAGCCGTGTGAACATAGCCTAAAGCAACCTGGAAATTTTAACCATGCAGGTTCAGAAGTATTAGATGGTAAAAAGGATGGTGACAAAATGTTACCTAGTGTAAGGCTTTTACGAGAAACATATCTTATTCCATTTTTTAATATGTTATAATAATCAGAATCATTAAAAAGGACTGGTAGATGTTTCCGTATGATTTGAGGAACCTGCTTATATTCTTGAGAATAAGTAGTCGAGAAAACAATTTGTGGAGCCAAAGAATTCTTTTTAAAAGACAATATTTGGCTCTGCACATCCAAAAACCTTTTTCTTGAAAAAAATGAGCATAGGTTGCACACTTTATGTGGCAGTAGTACAAGCTCTCCTAGCTACTACTAACTTTCTGAAAGCATGAGAAGCAACACCTCCAATGCCAGTCAGCAACTATCAACTAAACAAAACATCCAAGTACATAGGACTATTTGAAAAAGCATTTCTGCTACTGGGTGATACATGAAAATTGGGGTTTTTAGGTGTCACATGGGACCTGCCAGCGTTGTTCGTGCCTTCCTTAACATGCCTGTCCTTCCGCTCCCTCTTCCCTGGGTCCTGTTTGTGCACTGCGCCTCCTTAGGCGCTCGCGACGCCGGCAGCTTCCTTGCCCTTTATAGGTTTAATAGTGCCTGTGCACCTTACGCTCTTGACCAATGACCCCTGACTATATGAGAATTTCCTGGCCTTGCTCTGTGGTCAGTCCATTGTTTGTTTGCAGTTCATGCTGATCCAATCCTTGAGAGCCGCCTGCCAGTGTCTTCTGGACTGTAACCCCTGAGATTCTGGTTTCCAGTTTCCTGCAGTCATCAGAGCTCCTGACCAGCATGTTTGTCTTCTTCTGCTGTCCTGTGTCTGCTGTATCCTGCGTGATCCCCCGTTCCAGATCCCTTGGTCTCGTTCCTCATGTATCCTGCCGTGATCCCTGTCCTGGGCCCGCTGTGTAATCCTGCGTGTAACCTATCCTGTTCCTGCCGTATCCTTATGTTGCTATGTGAAGCTTTTATTGCCGGCTGTATCCTGCTGCACATCTACCTAGTTTTCCAGTCTACCACCGCCTGTGTTCTCCTGTCCTGCACCTCGGCTGTCACAGGCAGTTAGCCAAGTCGGGAGTAGCGACTGGGGTCCCCGCAGTCAAAGGTCCGGCCTCGGCGGACTCCTGTGAAGACTCCCTCCCTGGCTGGTCTCCCATTTACCAATCCGCCTGCAGAGATCACAGTTTTGGATCCACACCCTGATGTCAGCGGTCGGCGCTTCAAACTTATGCTGTTTGTCGCCGCAGCCTTACAACACTTTTGATCAGACTGCTTTAAGCCATCCTCCCGATTTGTCAAGGTGACCCCAATGCAGGAGGGTCCTAAGCACTAACTTACCTCTCATTGAGCCTGTTCAGACTACCATACTTCAGGGAGTGAAAGAACCAGCTAACTGAGCACACTGCACTGATTTAAATACCTGTCAATTCCTACGTACCTTGGATGTTTTTTTAGTTGATAGTGTGCTACTGGCATTTGGAATGTGAAAGAATTCTTTTTAGTCTCTTTATACTGTAATAAACCATCTCGTGTTACATGGGCAACTCTAGTTTTCGCTGCCTTTAACATCCACATTGGGTATTCTCGTTGTTTAAGCCTACAGTGTAAGGCATGCACACTATTTTCGTAACAGAAGTTGGGAAACCCGCCATCTTTGTGCACCCTAACTATCATTGCCTATGCATTAGGCTGTATTACGAATCGCCCCGACTATGGTCAAGCACCATAGGGTGGACTAAAATGTTTAAAGTTAATAATAAATAAGAGTGAAAGTTTTTAGAAGTACAAAAAAAAAAGTATTAAACGTTCAATACCACCCTTTCCCCCATTTTACAAATAAAAAACAATAAAATAATAAAAAAGTTACACATATTTGGTATCGCCAGGCGTTCGAAAAAGTCCGATCTATAATAATATAATAACATTATCGCCGTATCTATAACACCGATAAGGTAAAAAAATTCCAAACTGCCAACATGCGGTTTTTTTTTGGGTCCATTTTCACACGTCATATAAAAATTGGATAAAAGTATCAAAAAAAAAGTTGTCATCCGTTCAAAGTGCTAGCATTAAAAATACAACTCAGCGCAAAAAAATGCCCCCTCACTGAACTTCGCGTAGGTGTTTAGTAAAAAAAAAGTTATTGTCTGCACAAAATGCGCCCGCGGCTAAATTTCAAGAGAATATGAAAATGTATTGGAATTTTTTTTAATACGGTACCAAAATCATACTGAAACCCAACATGTTATGGTAAAAAAAATTGCCGATTCGGTAACACCTGTAAATACAGATAAACAATCTTTTTACCGAAGAATAAGGCTTCCGTAAAAACAAACCTCCGCAAACATGGCGCAAGTACTTTTTTTCCACATTTTGCCACTCTAGTACTTTTTTGCTGTTTCCCTTGTGATACTCTATAGTAATATAAATAACACCCGACTAGAAAAGAACAACTTGTCCCGCAAAATAAAAACCCCACATATTGTCGATGTAGTGGAAAAAAAAAAAAAGTTATGCTTTCAGAAGGCAAAGAGCAAAAAAAGTTATAGCCATACTATTATGACCGTCCGTCAGGAAGGGGTTAATTGTATGTATGGGGTGGCAGGATCGCGCATGTAATTAACCCATTACACAAACTCAAACCTAGGGGCACGGTGACACCCAGTAACATCACAAAAAGACACTAATCCAAACACACAAGCACGCAAATTTTTTAAATAATAAATATGCTTGAATATAACTAAAAAAATCCTGGAAAAAAATATAAAATGACCACTTTGCTACATCTAAAATACATGTTATTTGGGGGATGGAAAAAAAAAGGGTTTTTATATGTTTATTCCTTTTGTCCTTTTTTAATGTTTTAGTTATAAAAACCCCCATTTGCCTTTTGCAAAACGGCACAAAAAGCGCTGTAAAACTCTTTTCTTTTAATGTTTTTCAAAAGGGCGGGAAAAACCCATTACGCTTTTCCCCAGATATCTCATATAACCCAAAGAGGGAACCCTCCTTCCGGGACTACAAACCCCAAGGTTTGGCCCTTTCCCCTGAGCAAAAGGAGTATCCCCCAAAAAAAGGGGACTTAAACCAATCACAGACCAACAGAAAATGGGCCCAAAAGGATCCCTTCCATTTTTTCAAACCCAAAAAGGGGGAAAATGTCCCCACGGGGCAACGGGTTTTGGGGCCGGGTTTTGCACCCTTTTTTGGGGTTATACAACCGCCTAAAAAAACCCGGGCCGAAAATGAGAAACAATGGTGCCTTTTGGGAACCCTGCAGCAGTTCCCCCCTCCCAAAACGGGTTTTTTCTCCGCCCGGGCGGTTTTTCCCCGCCTGCTTTTCCGGGCCCGAAAAACCCATTGTGCTTGCACTTTCTTCAAGGGAATCTGGAAAAGCCAATGGAAGGAGGGGGGCCCTCTCGCAGAGAAAACCGCCCCCCCCCCCCCCCCCTCCAGGGCCGCAAAAAGGGGCCTTTAATTTGTCCTGGGGCTGGAAAACCCGGGGCCAAAAAAGGGAGTATAAAAAACCTGCCTTTCCTTTTTGAAAATAAAGACAAAAAATTACTCAAAACAAATTTGGGTTTTGGTTTATGAACTCTTGGGATAATTTGGGACCCCACTACGTTAAGCCCCTTTAAAGGTTGAAACCAAATTTAAAACTATTATCAAAAAATGGCCCACTTTCTGTAAAAAAACAAAACCTTTGGCTACACCCCACAAGGTTAACAGAGAACATGAAATCCTTTTCTGTACTTAGGGGGGGCAGATTTAAAAGCTTTTGCGCCAAATTTCTGGCTCCTTTTTCACCAAAAAACCAGTTTTTTTTGCCACATTTACTATGTTTTTAACATTTTCAGCCCTTTTCTGCGCCCCGTCTGACAAAGGGGGCGGGGTCTCAAAAAAAAGGGGGTGTGGTTTCAAAAGGGGGGGGCTGGCTTAATGCGCCCAAAAAATGTGCCCAATTTTGTCGCCGTTTTCGGTGGAAATAACCCAACAAAATTGGGAAAAGTTAGCCAAACAGTTTTTAACCGCCCCAAATTTTATAAAACACTTTTATAAATGGGCGCATTATAAAACTGTCTAGCCCCAAACCCCTTTTACACTGCCCAAAAAATAAACACTTTTGGGATAAATCTGTCCCACTGTTTTTCCCCCCAAAATAACCCCCCTCCGAAAGAAAAAACCTATACAATTTTTTTCAAGCTTAAAAATATAAGGCCCCCCCCGGGAAAAAAGCCATCATTGCTCGAAGCACCTATCCCTCCACAAAAATTTGGGTAATAAAAAAAATTTTATAAGATTTTTTGTAAATTAAAATGCCATTAAACCCACACTCGGAACTTCCCTCCCCCCCAACACTTTCAACTCCCCCCCCCATTTTCCCAACCAGTTTAAAAAGGGAAACCCTTTAAAACCCCAAATCTTTTCCCTTTGCCTAAAAACCCTTCACTAATCTTTCAAACTTTCCCCAAACAGACATGTCTCCCCTCACCTCCTGCCCTCTTTCCCCCCCTCCTTGTAGATTTAACCCTCGCGGGGGGGGTCCTCTCTCCCTCTTTTCGTGCCAATTGTCTTTAAATCCCCTTATAAACGTACTTGTTTGACTTATGTAATGTATGTAACCCCCTCGAATGTTTCAGCGCCCTGGGAAAAAAAAGGCCTTTTAAAATAAAAAATAATAATTAAAAATTAACAATCCAGAGATTTACTTTTTTCTTTCAAATTTTAAGTCAGGAGAAACCTACAAAGGGATGGAAGGTACCAGTTTTTGCAGGGGGAGCTTTGGGATACTGCCCTTTCAAAAGGGGGGATCAGAGGGCTCTTCCTACATACACTGCAGGCCCAACAGGCCCCCACTTATGGGGATATTTAAAGAGTTTCCCCCCTTTTCTTCAAGTTTTAAAACCCATGTTTTTTTTTTTGTTGACAAATTCCCTTTTTTTCCCCCCTCCCTTTCCCGAGCCCCTAACTTTTTTTTATTTTTTCCCCCCATATAGCATATGAGGGGGTTTTTTTTTTGCAGGGCAATATTTTTAATTGGGGTTATTCCCTGTACTATAGAAAAATATGGAAACCCCCAAAAAAATTTCCCAAGGGGGGACAAAAATTTTGGGGGAAAAAAAAAAAAAATTTTTTTTTTTTTCCCCTGTTTTTCGGTTGTTTTTCTTTCCCCCAGCATTCAATCCCTTGGGGAAATATAATGGGGTTTTCTGTATTTTTACAGGTTTTATAAAGCATCCCCCAATAACCAAAAAATGTAGGGTTTTTTTTTCGTTAAAGGTTTTTTACCGTAAAAAAAAATCCAAACTTTTTCTATTTTTTTTTACATTTTTCACCCAAAAGCGCCATTTTGTTCGACCAAAAACTTTTTTGTACTAACACTACGGACTTTGTGAGGGGAATTTTTTTTTTTTGGGGTGGGAAATGTTTCTTTTTTAAAACGCAAAAAGTTTGGAATATAAAGGGACTTTTTATCACCCTTTTTTTCCATTTTTTTAAATTTAAAATTTAAAATGACCAAAAAATCAATTTTGGGGTTTGGAATTTTTTTTTTTCTCCGGGGTTCAAACGGACGGGATAAATGATTTTAATTTTTTTAGATCGGAAATTTTTTCCGGAAACCCCCCCCGGGAACACCAAATATTTTGTAACTTTTTTTATTATTTTATTTTTTTTTATTTGTAAAAATTGGAAAAGGGGGGGAATTTTAACTTTTAAAAACTTTTTTTTTTTTGTACTTTAAAAAAATTTAATTTTTTCTTTTTTTTTTACGTAACATTGATCCCCCCCTTTGGGGCTTGACCACTAGGTGGCGCAAATCATTAAAGGGGTTTGCCACCATGTTATGTTGACGTGGGAACCTCCAAAATGGGTATTTAATCACTTTCAAATAAAATGTGACTACAAAAAGTGAAACCTGAGAGCTACAGCATTTCTCAATCCCCTTGGGTTCCCCTCAATGCTTTCCCTAGTCACGACCCAGGTGCTGACAGGCCGCGCTTGCGTGAATCACTTCTTATCTGATGACAGGCAAAATGAATGAGCTTTTAAGGCACCGGGTAGAGAGTACACTCTGAGGCTGTATTGAGAATCCACTCCTGTACTGTTTATTATTTCACTTAATTTTGAGACGCTCCCTTGGATTCCTCACTCCTCACCCCGCCCCACCCTCTCTCCCCTGCAGCTTCATGACTCAGCGTGATTTGTTTATATCCTGCTCTCGTGCTGACAGGAGGTACGTAACTGGTCTCTTGGCAAATCCCCTTTAATACTGTCTAATGCATTGCATAGACAATGCATTAGACTGTACAAAGATGGCGGTTTCCCCACTTCTTGTCTGCGGCTGGAAGTGGGGCAAACCAGGACATGGCAGTGACGGCTCCCAGCTGCCATGTCCAGGCGTTGGATCGCCGCAACTATGCTGCGGCGATGCCGATCACCATGAAGATCGGTGCGCGGCACCGATCTTCATTCATTCAGATGCCGTGGCCATCGTTGCCGCGGCATCTGAAGGGTTAAACAGCGCGGGCGGGCGACGCTGCCCATTCGCGCTGTAACGGCCAGGTGTTAGCGAAAATTAGCTGCTAACACCCAGCGGCTGTGTGGGGGGGTCGCGGAGCAATCCCCCTGCAAAGCCCCTTAGGGACCCTGGGATGTATGAGTATGTATGAGGGGTTAATAAACAATAAATGTGAATTTTTGTTCATGGAAAAAATAAGACGTCCCCCTGAAAATAAGACCTATTGCATCTCTAGGAGCAAAAATGTATATAAGACACTGCCTTATTTTCGGGGAAACAGGGTATGTCAACACTGAACAAGACGACAACTATTTGTAGTAAACATATGAAGATCTCATAGACACAGGCACATGGCAAACAGACCTGCTCATATGATGTATTAAATAATCAGCACTCATGTTCGGGAAGGTAAGCATGGCATCAACATAGGCAACCAAACATTACTACAATGCCATGACTCAAGTAAGTATACCTGCAGCAACCTGTACAATGAAATAACATGCAAAGGATCCAGATATAACCAGGTGCAGGCAAATCGGATGAAAACGATCATGAGCCGTGCAAACAAACATCACGGGCAAATGACAATGTGATCGCTACCGTGACCTGGAAAAAGAAAGTATAAATATGAAATCGAACCTATATCCAGTAGGATCTTATTAGTATGAACTGGAAACATTTAACCTGATCGTACAACCAGTATTTCTTCTGGTCTGTCCCAGGGGGTATTCAGCTCGTGGATCATCATCCATTCATAGAACGGTTGGCACACCAACAAATGGCACTCCGACACAGACTTCCGTTTAACACTGGCCTATGCCAGCTTTATTCAGGAACAGTAGTCACATAAACAAAACCATAAACATAAATCCTCGGCTGTCTGGCCACTAACAATACCTCTAGAGAGAGCCTCTCTACCGTGATCTAACATTCAGCACCACCAAAACATGTGCTCACAGTTCAGTACACTGTACAGGCTTCCCTCAAGCCTCTGGGGTCCAGAGCTCTCTCCTCAGCTCTTTTGCTCCAAGCATCCAGGTAGCAACCACACACCTGATCACCTGTAGTAGCAGGCCTTTAATAGGCCTCCAGAGACCTACCAAAATACTGTCCTGGAATGCGAGAACAGCTACCCACCCAACACTACGGCTTTCCCGAAAAAGTCACCCCATACATAGCCACCTTATAGCTATTCTAGCCGCTATTGTGTCAGTAATATATCACTACTGACACAATATAGGTGGCCTTTCACCAGGTCCTCAATGGCGCATCTGCAACAAGTCTCCGGCTGCACACCCTCTAGTGGTGGATACATACGACAACCAGAGGTCACTCTGCCACAGCGGGAAAGCCCGCAGTTGCGCAGAAGCCCTGGTGAAGGAGAAAGGGCAAAGTAGTTGCTGGAAAATGTACCGCGCATGCGCGGAAGGAGCCAGAGATTCTAGATACACAGGGGAAGATAAGGATAACAAGGAGGTTAACCTCGTTAGTGAGGATAACAACTGTGGGTCTTCCCGTGCATGTGCCTTTATTATTTCCGTAGGCCACTCACTGGGACAGTGCCGCCCACTTCCTATATAGCACGGACCTCTCCTCACATCCTCCGCTACCATCTGCAGGTAAAATATCACCTCTCTGGATACCTGGCACCGTCTGATGACTCCTCTCTCCTTACTTATTACCCTCGCTCTTTCCTCTACGTTCCTCTGCATATTACCTGCTGCCCCAAGAATGGTTTCCCTTATCTAAGGTACCTTACATCCCTCTGTTCCTTCTACGTCCCTTTGACCATATTTTTCCATATCAACCACTTTCCTTCCTTTAACAGCCTTTTCCCCTTTGACGTTATCAGCAAGGGGACCTCAATACAGATGGGAACCTACACTAACGTTACCCCTCTTGGTGCTTGTTCAGACCTCCACACTTCAGGGAGGGAAGGTTCCAGCTACAAGGTACTCTGCATTGATTTAAAAACCTGTGAAGGTGGGTGGAGTGCGAAAAACCAACAAGGGGCAGCCACTCCCCCATACAACCTGATGTTGATCTATATTTGTTCATCTATCACTGCCTGGTATGTGATATTTTTTCTTACTTCTATTCCTCATCTCCTTTTCTTTAGTCCTGTATAACACGATGCTTCCGTTCCTACAGGTGCTCATCTTCCATTGATCCACATTATCACTTGCATCTATGAATGTTGTTTTGTTACTTACATCTGTGGTGTGTATTCAGGACTCCCCTCTGGACAACTTATCCTCTGTTGATGTCTCTATTGACTTTTTCCGGTCTCTCTTATTTACTCCATATACCCTCATCTCTCCTATACTATAGTCAGAGGCTTATCTTGAAGCTCCTGGGCCCCAATGCAGAAAGTGAAATTGGGCCCCCCAGCTATAATGTGTTACTTATAATACTGGTGTCTTCCTGTGTGGCAGAAGAGCTTTTGGGCCCCCTCAGACTGCAGGGCCAGGTAGCGACTGCTACCTCTGCACCTTCTATAGCTACGCCCCTGACTATATTCCATTACCCTCCATACACCATTGCTCCCTCTATTTTTCATTTTAATTATCTCTTCTCCCTTTTTTTTTGTCTGCTCCTTCTATCTTCTCCTTCCATGCCTCTAGAACTAATTCTCATTTCCACGCTATTTTCTATTGTTTTTTATCCTCCATGTTCCCAGGATATCCAGCACTGTACCTTGTTGCTTTATATTCTTACTGTTATGCAGTATATTTTCTCAGATTATGGTTTCTTCATCCTCTAGAGGTCATTTGATAAAGGTTCTACTTAGTCGAGATAAATTGACCTCTATGAAATTTTCTTGATAATTGACACCTATGAGAGTTGTTGTTCTATTAGTTCCTGTGCAGTAATCTCGACCACCTGTTCCTATCATCTTAATCTGCTGTATTGATTATTAAATTATACTGAATTAGCGCCACATTGGAGCGCCGTGGATGTTCTATAGAACACTCTTATCAATATGGCCCCCATGTTTCCCAATTGTGATACTGAACACACTCCAGCTCCCGCAGAGGAGGAAACCGAGTCCCAATGCTCCGAAAGCCTGAAATGTTCTGGATCCAAACGTTACAAACCCCCGAACCATCCGGACTCCATAGAGAACACGATCTGCAGCTCTGATTGTTTATTCACCTTTCACTCTTTGGGCCACATGTATGAAACTGTTTAGGTCTAAAACTCACTCTTTTCCCCATAGCAACCAATGGGCAAAAAAGTGAGATTTAGAACAAAACATGATAATACATGTGGCCCTTACTGTTTTTGTCTCTTTCCATCATTTTTCACGTTTTTACCATTTTCCATTCTGATTGTTCCTTTCCTCTACAGAAGAGAACATCTCCTCAGGACGGGAACCTCACCCCCTTCTCTCTTTATCCTTATTCTCTCTGCACCTTATTTATTACCTTTTCTTTCCGGCCTCTTCTCTCCTATTTATGAATATATAGTATATATTGTCCCCAGGTCACTCACTATTCAATCTCTTTACTTCTGTATATTCCTCTTTCTCCTATCTTCTCTTATCACTATCACCTCCCTCTATTCGCTCCTCTGATCCACACATTATCTCTATCACTCTTTTTTCCACCTCTTGTCCGACCTGTCTTCCATGTTTCCCCTCTTGCCTTATACTTGTATCTCCTTTCTGTCTCCTCACATGTGCCCCTGACCTTTCTCTATCTTATTGTTCTATCCTGGCTGACTCCTCTCCATTATTGTCCTATCTTTTCTATCCATTGGTCTCTGGTCTCTTTGTGCTGCTTGTCTACGTTTTTCTATGTTCTGGTTCTTCGTCCCACTCCCTTACTTCTTGTCTACGTTTTTCTATGTTCTGGATCTTTGTCCCGCTCCCTTACTCCTTGTCTACGTTTTTCTATGTTCTGGATCATTGTCCCGCTCCCTTACTTCTTATCTACGTTTTTCTCTATTCTCGTTCCTTGTCCCGCTCCCTTACTCTTTGCTCTTCCGCCCAAGTTACTTCCTGCTTCCGGTCCCTGTTCTCTCTCTCAGATATCGCGCAGCGTCCTCTCCCCTCAGCTCTTCTCTCTTCCCTCAGGTAATCTACGTTTTTCTATGTTCTGATTCTTTGTCCCGCTCCCTTACTCTTCCACCCAAGTTACTTCCTCTTTCCAGCCCAGGTTCCCTCTGATTCAGCAAAGATTCCCTCAGGTAATAACTTCCCCCTCAGTGTCCCCGGATTTACTGCCCCCAGAACCCTCTATAGAGACCTCCCCTCCCCTGACTCTTATCTACTCCAGGCTGCAGCTCCTCTGTCCCCAGGACCCTCCTTCTCTATAGAGACCTCCCCTCCCCTCCCCTGAATCTTATCTACTCCAGGCTGCAGCTCCTCTGCCCCCGAGAACCCACTATAGAGACCTCCCGCTCCCTGACACTTAACTACTCCGCGCTGCAGCTCCTCTGCCCTCCAGAACCCTCTATAGAGACCATCCCTCCCAGACCGCTTAAACTACACCAGGCTGCAGCTCTCATGCCCACCAGGACCCTCACTTCTCTATAGTAGACCCGTCCCCTGCCCCTGATGACGTCTTAGCTATCCAGACTGTGCAGCTCCTCTGCCCCCAGGACCTCGTCTACGTCTATAGAACCTTCCCCTCTCCCTGACTCTTATATACTCCAGGCTGCAGCTCCTCTGCCCCCATGACCCTCCTTCTCTATAGAACTGTCGCCTCCCCTGACCTTATCTACTCCAGGCTGCAGCTCCTCTGCTCCAGGACCCTCCTTCTCTATAGAGACCTCACCTCCCCTGACTCTTATCTACTCCAACTGTCAGCTCGCTTCTTCCCCAAGGACCCTCCTTCTCTATAAGAGACCTCCCCCGACCTCCTGACTCTTATAGTACTCCATACTGGCAGCTTCTCCTTCTGCCCCCGAGACCCTCCATCCTTCTTCTAATAGAATACCTCCCATCGCCCTGACTCCTTATCTACTCCGCTGGCAATGCTCCCTCTGCCCCAGGACCCTCTCTCTGCTATAGAGACCTGCTCCCCTCCCCTGACGTATCTGAGGTTATTCTACTCCCAGCTGCAGCCCCTTTGCCCCCAGGACCCTCCCTCTCCTCTATAGAGACCTCTCCCTCCCCTTACTCTTATCTACATCCACGCTGCATCTCCTCTGGCCCCCTGGAGCCTCCTTCTCCATATAGACCTCCCCTCCCCTGACTGATATCTACTCCAGACTGCTGCTCCTCTGCCCCCAGAAACCTCCATCTTCTAAAGAGACCTTGCCCCTCCCCCTGACTCTTATATACCTCCCAGGCTGTCAGCTCCTCTGCCCCCAGGACCCCCTTCTCTATAAGACTTCTCCCCTCCCTCTGACCTTATCTACTCCGGCTGCAGCTCCTCTTGCCTCCAGACCCTCTTCTCTATAGATGACCATCCCTCCCCTGATTTTCTTAGCTACTCCATGCTGCAGCTCCCCTCTGCCCCCTAGTACCCTCCTTAGGAGCTATAGAGACATCCCCTCCCCTGACTCTTATCTACTCCAGACTGCAGCTCCTCTGCCCCCAGGACCCTCCTTCATCTATAGAGACACACCCTCCCCCTGACTCTTATAATACTGCCAGACTGCAGCTCCACTGCCCCCATCTCCCTCCTATCTCTATATAGACCTCCCATTCCCCTGACTCCGTTATCTACTCCAGCTGCAGCTGCCCTCTCCCCAGTGACCCTCCTTCTCTATAGAGACTCTCCCCTCCCTCTGACTTATCTACTCCAAGCTGCAGCTTCTCTACCCCCAGGACCCTCCTTCTACCTCTATAGAGACCTTCCCTCCCCGTGACTCCTTATCACTCCAATCTGCAGCTCCATCAGCCCCAGACCCTCCGTCCTCTATAAAGAATCCCTCCCTCCACTGACTCTTATCTACTCCAGCAGCTGCAGCACTCCTCTGGTCCCCCAGGACCGCTATCTCCCTCCTTCTCTATAGAGACCTCTCCCCTCCCCGGACTCTTATTCTATCCAGTGCTGCAGCTCTCTGCCACCCAGGACCGTCCTCCTTCTACCTCTATAGAGCCCTCTCCCCTCCCCTGACTCTTTCTACTCCAAGCTAGTCAGCTCCTCTGCCCCCAGGACCCTCCTTCTCTATAGAGACCTGCTCCCCTCGCCCTGACTCTTACTCTACTGCCAGACTGCAGCTCCTCTTGCCCCCAACCCTCCTCCTCTCTATATAGTACCTCCCCTCCCCTGACTCTTATCACTCCAGGCAGCAGGCGATCCTCTGTGCCCAGGACCTCCTTCTCCTTCTATAGAGACCAACCCTCCCCAGACTCATTATCTACTCCAGCTGCGAGTCACCTCTGCCCAAGGACCCTCCTTCTCCTCTATGAGACCATCCCCTCCCCTGACTCTTATCTACTCCAGGCCGCAGCTCCTCTGCCCCCAGGAACCCTCCTTCTTCTATAGAGACCTCCTACTCCCCTTAACTCTTATCTAATCCAGACTGCAGCTCCACTGCCCCCAGGTACCCTCCTTCTCTATAGATACCTCCCCTCCCCCTTATCTACTCCAGGCTGCAGCTCTTCTGCCCCCAGGACCCTCCCTCTCCTCTATAGAGACCTCCCCTCCCCACTGACTCGTTATCTACTTCCGGCCGCAGCTCCTCCTCTGCCCCCATGACCCCCATCTCGATAGAGGACCTCCCCTTCTCCCTGACTCTTATCTACTCCATACTGCAGCTCCTCTGCCCCCCAGGACCCTCCTTCTCTATAGTGACCTCCTCTCCCCGCTACTCTTATCTACTCCAGTAACTAGCAGCTCCACCGCCCCCAGGACCCTCCTTCTCTAAATAGACCTCCCCTCCCCTGACTCTTATCTATTCCAGACTGCAGCTTTCTCTGCCCCCAGTGACCTCCTCTCTATAGAGGAACCTCCCTCTCCCCTGGACTCTCATCTACTCTCCAGGCTGCAGGGCTCCTCTGTGTCCCCGGGACCTCTCCTTCTCTCTTCTAAAGAACCTCCCCTCCCCCTGACTCTTATCTACTCCAGGCTGCAAGCTCCTCTGCCCCCAAGCACCCTCTCTTCTCTATAGAGACTCGCCCAACCCCTGACTCTTATCTACTCCAGGCATGCAGCCTCCATTTGGCTCCCCAGGACCCCCTTCTCTATAGAGACCTAATCGCTCCCCTCCACCGTGACTTCTTATCTACTCCAGGCTGCAGCTCCTTCGCCCCCCAGGACCCTCCTTTCTCTATAGAGTACCTCCCTCTCCTCTCCCCTGACTCTTATCTACTCCAGGCTTGCAGCTACCTCAGCCCCCAGAACCCTTCCTCTCTTTAGAGACCTCCCCTCCCCCCTGACTCTCCATCTACTCCAGGCTGCAGCTCCTCTGCCCCCGAGACCCTCCTTCATCTCTATAGGAGACCGGATTCCCCCTCCCCTGACACTTATCTACTCCAGCTGCAACTTCCTATTGCCCCCAGGACCCTCCTCTATAGAGACCTTCCCCTCCCCTGACTCTTATCTACTCCAGGCTGCAGCTCCTCTGCCCCCAGGACCCTCCTTCTCCTCATTAGAGACCCCCCCCTCCCTACTCATTATCGTACTATAGGCTGCAGCTTTCCTCTGCCCCCAGGACCCTCCTTCGTCACCTCGAATAGAGACCTCCCCTCCCGGCTGACTCTTATCGTCTCCAGGCTGCCAGCTCTCTGCCCCCAGCGACCCTGCCTGTCTCTATAGAGGACCGTCCCCTGCCTGACTCTTATTACTCATACTGGCATGTCTCCATCTAGCCCCCAGGACCACGCCTTCTCTATAGAGAACCATCCCCTCCCCCTGACTCTTTATCTACATCCAGTGTGCTGGCAGTCTCCTCTGGTCTCCCAGACCCTCTCTTCTCCGCTATAGAGACCTCCCCTCCCCTTACTCTTATCTACTCCAGGCTGTCAGCTCCACTGCCCGCCGAGGACCCATCCTTCCCTTCTCCTCTATAGAGTACCTCCCCCCTCCCCTGACTCTTATCTACTCCAGGCTGCATCTCCTCTGCCCCCAGGACCCTCCTTCTCCTCTATAGAGAGCCCTCACCCTCCCCCTGTCTCCTATCTACTCCAGGCTGCAGCTCTCTTCCCCTAGGACCATCCTTCTGCCTCTATATAGACCCCCCTCCCCTGACTCTTATCTACTCCAGACAGCAGCTCCTCGCTCCCAGACCTCCTTCGCTACTAGAGACCTCCCCCCTCCCCTACTCCTTATCTACTGCATGTCTGCAGCTCCACTGCCCCCAGGACCCTCCTTTCTCTATAGAGACCGTCCCCACCCCTGCCGTCTGATCTACTCCAGACTGCAGCTCCTCTTACCCCCATTACCCTCCCTTCTCCTCTTAGTAGAACCTCGCCTCCCCTTACTCTTAATCTACACCAGGCTGCAGCTCCTCTGCCCCCCAGGACCACCGTCTCTATAGAGACCTCCCCTCCCCTTACTCTTATCTGCTCCAGGGCTGGGCAGCCCCCCTACCCCCAGTACCCTCCTTCTCTATGAGAACCTCCCCACCTCCTGAACTCTCATCTCACGCCAGGTCTGCAGCTCCTCTGCCCCCCATGAACCCTCCTTCTCGTATAGGAGACCACTCCCTCCTCTTTGACTCCTATCTGCTCAGGCTGCAGCCCCTCTTACCCCCATGATGACCCTGCTCCGGTCTATAGAGACCCGGTCCCCTCCGCCTGACCTCATCTACTCCAGCTGCAGCTCCTCTGCCACCCCAGGACCGACTCCTTCTCTATAGAACCTCCCCTCCATCCCCTGAATCCTATCTGCTCCAGGCTGCAGCCCCTCTTCCCCCAGGACCCTCATTCTCTATAGAGACCTCCCCTGACTCTTATCTAATCCAGTCTGCAGCTCCTCTTGCCCCCAGTACCCTCCTTCTCCTCTATAGGAGACGCTCCCCTCCCCTGATTCTTATCTCCTTCCAGGCTGCAGCTCCTCGGCCCCCAGGACCCTCCTCTCATAGAGACCTCCCCTCCCCTTGACTTATCTACTCCAGACTCGCATATTCTCCTCCTGCCCCCAGGACCCTCCTTCTCTAAGAGGACCCCTCCCACTCCTCCTGACTTTATCTTCTCCATCTCGAGTTGCAGCTCCAGCTGCCCCCAGTACCCTCCTTCTCTATAGAGACCGCAACCCTCCTCCCCTGACTCTTATCTACTCCTAGGTCTGCAGCTCTTCTGCCCCCAGTACCTCTTCTCTATAGAGACTTCCCCTCCCCTGACTCTCATCTACTCCAGAACTGCAGCTTACCCCTGCCCCCAGGACCCCCTTTCTCCTCTATAGAGACCTACCCCTCCCCTGATTCTTATCTCCTCCAGGTGCAGGCTCCTCTGCCCCCAGGACCTCCGTCTATATAGAGAACCCTCCCCCTCTCCTGACTCTTCATCTACTCTCGGAGCGCAGGCTCTCTGCCCCCAGGACCCTCCTTCTCTATAGAGAAGCGCGTCCCCTCGCCTCTGACTCTTACCTACTCAGGCTGCAGCTCCACTGCCCCAGGACCCCCTCTCTATAGTAGACCTCCCCTCCCCTGAACTATTATCTACTCCAAGGCTGCAGCTCCTCTGCCCCAGGAACCCTCCTTCTCTATAGAGACCGATCCCCCTGACTCTTATCAACTCCAGGCTGCAGCTCCTCTGCCCCCAGAACCCTCCTTCTCTATAGAACATCCGCGTCCCCTGACTCTTATATACTCCACAGGCTGCAAGCTCTCTTCCCCCAGGGACTCCTCCTCTCTATAGAGACCTATCCCCTCATACCATCCCCTCCCGCCTGAATACTTATCTACTCCAGACTGGCAAGCTCCTCTGCCCCCAGGGACCACCTCTCTATATAAGACCCCCCCTCCCCTTGACTCTTATCCTACTCCAGACAGCAGCTACCGCTGCCCAGGACCCTCCTTCTCTATAGAGATACCTCCCCTCCCTGACTCTTATCTACTCCAGGCTGCAGCTTCTCTGCCCCCAGGACCCTCCTTCTCTATAGGAGACTCCCCTCCCCTGATTGCCCTATCTACTCCAGTCTGCAGCTCCTCTGCCCCCAGTACCCTCCTTCTCCTCTATAGAGACCTCCCCTCCCCTGGACTCTTAGATACTCCAGGCTTGCAGCTCCTCTCCCCCAGGACCTTAGGACCCTCCTTCTCTAAAGAGACCTCCCCTTCCCACTGATTCATATCTACACCAGTAACTGCAGCTCCTCTGCCCCCAGACCCTCCTTCTCGGTAATAAGACCCCCCTCCCCTGACTCTATCTATCTCCAGGCTGCAGTCTCCTCGTGCCTCGCAGGACCCTTGCGCTTCTCCCCTAAAGAGACACCCCTCCCCTGACTCCATATCTCCTCCATGGGGCTGCAGCTCCTCTGCCTCCAGGACCCTCCTTCTCCCCTATAGAGACCCACCCCTCCTCCTGACGTCTTATCTACTCCAGGCTTCAGCTCCTCTGCTCACCAGCGACCGGACCCTACCTCCTCTATAGAGACCGCATCTCCCCTCCCCTGACTCATTATCTACTCCAGACTACAGCTCCTCTGCACCCAGTACCCTCCTCTATAGAGACCTCCCCTCCCCTACTCCAGGCTTCAGCTCCTCTGCCCCCAGCGACCCTCCGTTCTCTATAGAGACCTTCCCCTGACTCTTATTACTCCGCCAGGCTGCAGCTCTCCTCTGCCTCCAACCTCCTTCTCTATAGTGACCATTCCCCCTCCCCTGTACATCTTATCTACTCCAGGCTGCAGCTCCTCTGGCCTCCATGGACCCTCCTTCTCTATAGAGACCCTCGCCCTCCCCTGACTTCTTAATCTACATCAGGCTGCAGCTCCCAGGACCCTCCTTCTTCTTTATAGAGAACCCCCCCCCCCCTCCCCTGCTCTTATCCCCTCCAGCCTGCAGCTCCTCTTCCCCGCAGGACCCTCCTCCTCTATAGAACCTCGCCCTTAGGCTCCCTGAACCTTATCTACTCCAGAACTGCAGCTCCTCAGCCCCCAGGACCCTCCTCTATAGATACCTCCCCTCCCCTGACTCTTATCTACACACCAGGCTGTCTGCTATCTCTACCCCCAGGACCCTCCTTCTCTTATAGAGACCTTCCCCCTCCCTGAAAACTCTTATCTACTCAGACTAGGCAGCAGCTCCTCTGCCCGCCAGTACCCCCTTCTCCTCTATAGAGACACTCCCCTCCCCTACTCTTATATCCTAATTCCAGACTGCAGGCTGCCTCTAGCCCCTGTACCCTCCTTCTCTATAAGAGACCTCCCCTCTCCCCGTGATCTTATCTACTCAGGCTTGCAGCTCCTCATGCCCCCAGGTACCCTCCTTCTCTATAGAGACCTCATCACCCTCCCGCTGAATCTTATCTACTTCCAGACTGCAGCTCCTCTGCCCCAGGACCCTCCTTCTCCTCTATAAGAACCTTCCTCCCCTGAATCTTATCAACCTCCAGGCTCAGCTCCTCTGCCCCCAGACCCTCCTCCTACCTCTATAGAGAACCCCCCCTCCCTCTGAATTCCTATCTATCTCCAGTCTGTCAGCTCCTCTGCCCCCAGGACCATCCTTCTCCTCTAAGAGACACTTCCCTCCCCTGGACTACTTAATCTACCCCTCCCCACTCCCAGGCTGCAGCTGCCTCTGCCTCCAGGAACACCTCCTTCTCGAGAGCGTCCTCTATAGAGACGTCCCCTCCCCTGACTCTTATCTACTCCAGCTGCAGTCCCTCTGCTCCCAGTACCCTCCTCGTCCCCCTATAGAGACCACCCTCCCCCTGACTCTTATCTACTCCAGGCTGCAGCTCACTCTGCTCCCAGGACCCTCTCCTCTATAGAGACCGCCCCTCCCCTGACTATTATCTACTCCAGGCTGCAGCTCCTCTGCCCCCAGGACCCTCCATGTCTCTATAGAGGACCTCCCTTCCCTGACTCTTATCTACTCCAGGCTGCAGGGCTTCCTTCTGCCTCCAGGACCCTCCTTCTCCTCTATAGAGACAAACCTCCCCTTGTACTGTTATCTACACCAGGCTTCAGCTCCTCTGCCACCCAGGAACCCTCTCCTTCTCTATAGAAGAGACCAGTCGCCCCTGACTCTTTATCTACTCCAGGCCTCAGCTCCTCTGCCCCCAGGACCCTCCTTCTCTATAGAGACCTTCCCACCCCTGACTCTTATCTACACCAGACTGCATGCTCCATCTGCCCAGTACCCACCTTCTCTATAGACACCCACCTACCACGGTCCCCACCCCATGACTCCTTATCTAATCTACTCCATGCTGCAGCTCCTCTGCCCCCAGGACCCTCCTTCTCCTCTATAGAGACCACCCCTCCCCTGACTCTTATCTACTGCCACAGGGCTGCAGCTACCTCTGCCCCACGGTACCCTCCTCTATAGAGACCCTCCCCCCTCCCCTAGACTCTTATCTACTCCGCTGCAAGCTCCTCCTTAGCTCCTCTGCCCCCAGGACCCTCCTGCTCTATATAGACCATCTCCCTCCGCCGTGACAACTATATACTCCCGCTGCGAGCTCCTCTGCTCCCAGGACCCTCCTTCTCCTCTATAAGACCTCCCGCTCCCCCTGATCCTTATCTACACCAGGCTGCAGCTTGCCTCATGACCTCCCAGGACCCTTCTTCTCCTCTATAGAGACCTCCCCTCCCCTGACTCCTATCTACTCCAGGCTGCAGCTTCCTCTATGCCCCCCGAGGACCCCTCCTCTCAACTCTATTGAGACGTCCCCATGCCCCTTGACTCCTATCTACACACTCCAGGACTGCGAGCTCCTCTTGCGCGCCCAGGTACCCGACCGTTCTCTATAGAGACCTCCCCGTGGATCCTTATCTACTCAGGTCTGTGCGCAGGCTCCTCTGCCCCCAGTAACCACCTCTCCTTCTCCTCGTAAAGACCTTCTCCCCTCCCCTGACTCTTATCTACTCCAGGCGTGCAGCTGCTCCCTGCCCCCCAGGACCCTCCTTTCTCTATAGATACCTTTTCACCCTCCCCTGACTATCTATTATCATACTCCAGGCTGCAGCTCCAGAGATATTGCTGGCAGAACTTCATAGTCTCCTCTGCATTGTACATGAGCAGCGCATGTGATTGTTCATAAAGCTTGAAATGATAAATAATTCCAATCCCTCCCGAAGGTTCTGTATGTCGCACATGATGTGGCCCCTTGTAGGATGATTCTGGGACCCTCCTTTCTCCATAACAGGCGCCTGCATTAAACTACAACCTTCCGGGGGAGTTCATTCCAGTTTTCCTCCTATTCTCATACACAGCTTTCCTCTCCTGAATGACCCAGCCAAGGATGGACACGGACAGGAATGAGATCAGGCAGAAGAATATTAGACCTCACCTTTGGAGATCCTCCACTGTTGACCGGCATAGGTAACTTCTCTTAGATTCATCATCTTTTTATCTAACAAGCTCACTGATAGAAGAGAAATTCCATAATAGGGAGGATCCAGCGTCCCGTGTAAGAGCTTCAGGAGTTTCAAAGTGATTAATTGAACAGCGTAAAATTCCTCAGCCCCCAGTAATGTCTATACATGTTCATGGAACCAGTGCAGCCATAGAAAGTTATAGAGTCAATTAGAATGGTGAGTCCGCCCGTTAAACCGAGGATGAGCAAGGGGGATCAGATGGTCGGGTTCGAGCCTGAAGGAGCCAAATGGGGATCAGTACTGGTCGGTTTCATCCGAGGAGCCCAGGGAAATCAGATGGTCGGGTTCATCCCCGAGTAGCCAAGGAATCAGATTTTTCGTGTCTATCCCAAATGGAACAAGGGAAATCAGTCTTGTCGGTATTGTGTGATTTTCGCCCGATGGAGCCGAAGGGAATCAGATGGTCGGGTTCCAGCCTGGAAGAGCCCAAGGGAATCAGATGGTGGGTTTCATCCCCTTGAGAACCTGATTTTTTTCACCAGTTTGTCATTTAGAAACATAGAAGATTACGGGTAGAGAACAGCAAATGGTTTATAGCACTCTTAAAATCTGTCCCTCCTTAGTAGTCGGATGTTGATCTAGTGTCAGACCCGCATTGCCTGAGGGTCGCACCAGAGAGATGATTCTGTGCACCTCACCAAAAGCTAATGGTTGGGTTTGCTGTGGCATGCTGGAACTTGTTGGTCTACAGCTATTATCTGCTATGGAACTACAAGTGCCAGCATGCCCAATAGGTCACTTTTTGTGACTAGGGGACAGATATAAATCGTAATGGAGTAAATTGAGGACTTCCTTTAGTGCTTCCAATCAGTCTCACTTCAATGTTTTACAGACCAGTGTGATGACATCCGCGGCCACATCAAGCCTATAATCAGGATGTGGCGCTGGCTTCTTTCTGAGTCTCCCCTCATGTAAGTTGCAGTTAAGCTAGAAGGCAGCAGGACAGCGTTGGTTAACATAAAAGTCTATAAGACAAGATCTGTATGAAATATACAGTAGAGCATGTAACCCACAAAGATTCTAAGTATAAAACCATAATGGTCATACAGTTACCAAATAATTCTGCTACACAAAACAAGAATCCCAAAGCCAATATTACCAGGAATTCCACCAAATACCTCCACACCATGACCACATATCACCTCCACTTAGTGACTTAATAATTCCAACCTAACTCCGCATGACCACGAAAATTACCACCACATAGTGACAAGAAATAATACCACCGTAACACATGATACAACCGTGCCACAAATTAGCCACCATAGAAAGAACGGAATTAAATACCACAAAACCATGACCACATATCACCGTCACATCCCACTGCAGAGTAGGGAGTCTATGGACCTCTCTGCCAGAGGAAGCTATCATGGGAAGAACCCCAGCATCAGAATTCCCACACTCTGTCTGTACGTCTCTCATGGATGGACAGGAATAATATTAGATCTAGTCATTAGATTCCTGGAGATCGTCACGTTGGGGGTTGATCCAGGGGATAACTCTCAACACAGGATTACCACAGTATGAATGAAGACGTCAGGTGACTGTTTTGGCCCCCAGCACCTGTCGCCTGGAGTGTCAGGATGATGGAGCCGTGGCCCCATCAAAAGAGCCTTCCCCCGCACTCACATTGATACATGAGAGGGACGATAAGCAGAAGAATATCCTAGAACTCACCAACGAGATTGACGGAGCTTGCTGCCTGTGAGAATGTGAGACAGCGTGCTGCTGGTAATGCTGATAGCATTAACAGTAACACCAACTGGAGGGGTCTGTGTGATGACCGTGATCATTTTGTGTGTCAGGTTCCTAAAAGGGTTCCAAGGTCGCTGTCTATTTCTCCATGGAGGAGTGGGAGTATTTAGAAGGACACAGGATCTGTACAAGGACGTCATGATGGAGGATCTGGAGAATCACCGGCCTCTTATGTCACAAGGTGAGGAGATAGAGCTGGGTTATCTCACCTATTACTTTGGGTGCAGGACGGCACTAGCGGCCATGTTAGAGGTTTAGAGCGCGTCCCCACGGCAGAGGACAAATACTGGTCGGTTTACCCGACTGGTATTTGTCCTGTTTTGCCTCCGTCCCCATGGCTGTGGGGGGGGGACGGCCGCAGGGTGGATGGCTTTTCTCTGCGATGAGCAGAGAAAAGCCCTCCCCCTTCCCGTTCACAAGCACAAATTCCGGACAGAAGGGCAGAAAAACCGCCAGACGGAAAACCCATGCAGTGGAGACTGCTCCATGGGTTTTCCATAGAGCCCCATTGTGCTCATTTTCGGCCAATTTTTCAGGCGGTCTGCAAAACCGCAAACCGCCTGAAAAACCGTCCAAAAACCCGTGCCGTGGGGACGTGCCCTTAAAGGGAATGTGTCATCAGAAATAACCTATTGTTTATATCATGTTTTTATTTGAAGCAGATTTATTAACCCCTTACCACCACAGCCAGATTTCACCTCCTTGACAGAGCTCCAAATTTGAAATTGTATTCCCTCTTCTATCTTCTTATTGTATACTTTATTTGGGGAATAATGGGGTTATATATTCAGGTTAGGTTGCGGTGGGGGGCGCCAATATTGGGGCAGGTGCTCCCTTTTTGTGCATTAGGTAGAGATTAGTATAGGCTTTGTAAGGATTTAACAGGGTTTTTGTAGTGTTCTATATTATTTTATTGATGATCAAGATTAAAAGTTAAGTTTTTTCTATCTATGCTATTTTTCTATGTGGTTTTGTATGTGATAATTCAGGATTGCAGATATAGTCGGTCTCTTGGACTGCCCGATCCAAGCATAATTTGGGCTTGTTGTTGGTGTGAGAATAATTTTTTTTTTATACTTTTACCTCTCCATGTGCATCAGGGATTGTTTTGTCCTGACACATTGTGCTTTGAGTTAGTAATAAAACTTGGTCCTTACAATCCATACTTATTTGTGAAAAATATTTAAAAATTTTGTGAAATTTTTGAAAAATTTACCATTTTCCAAGTTCAAAAACTTCTGTGCGTAAGACAGTTATTTGGGCTATCAAATAAGACATGGAAACCTCTAAAGAAGCATTTTATGCTATCTACAATACATGAAAAAAAACTTTGAGATTCTTAGTTCACATGCTTTGATCAAAAAATGTTTAAGCCACCCCCGACTATCAACGGGATCTCAAGGCGGGTGGGCCTACTCTATTTTTACCCTCATTTTAGCCAATCAGACTTCTCATTTTGGGGCAACAGACCCCATAATCCAGGGAAAAAAAGCAAACCCAACCTAAAGCGACTGCAAGATCTGTAACCTTGGAGGTGGGGGTGCAAAAATCAAAAGGAGGGATCCACTCCTCCAATCAAGGGTTGTGTGTACCAGCTCACCGCACCCTATAAAGGTCCCCTCCGTGCACGTTAGGGGCCAAGGGAGACAAAACTGCGGGATCATCAAGGCGGTGGTCGCTACTCTATTTTTACCTCTCATTTTGAAGTCCAATTCAGACTTCTCATTCGGGTCAACAGACCTCCATAATCCAGAGAGAAAAAAAGCACCAACCTTATAAGCGTACTGCAATGATCTTGTAACCTGTGGAGGTGGGTGGGGTGCAAGAAATCAAAATGGAGGCATCCACTCCTTCCTATATGAATTAAAAGCAATATATGCCAAATGCAATATATAATTCTACACAAAAAATATTTCTGAAAAACACAATGTGAACCTGGGTGCCACTGGCATGGTTGTGGCATATATATTGTGACGCCTCACTTGCGTCCGGACGCCATCTTGTATCGTCCTGGAGGTTTCTTAGCTCCGGGATCGCTGTTTTTGGTAAGCGGTCTGGCACACCAGTATATGTCACACTGACACCAAGCTGACACAGGGTTCTCTTTAGGTCTGGTCTAAGCCAGTTTTATTCTCCAACACAGAAAACATATACAGTACACAAAAATACAAATAAACCCCTAGGCCGTCTAGCCACTATCTAAACATTAGTGAGTCCCTCACTAACCTGCGGTCAGGACCTACCATCCAGCACCGCCAGCACTCACTTCACCAGCCTCCACTGGTACCGGCTTCCTCAAGCCTGGGGGTTAAGAGCCTCCTCTCACCAGCTCCACTGCTTCTCCATACTGCAGTTGACCACACCCCCTGATCACCTGGAGTATAAGGTCTTTAATAGATCTCCAGAGACCTACCCAATACCTGGGCTGGACCATAGGGACCTGGAACGTGGGAACAACCACCAACCCATCTGCAGTTGTTCCGGGAAGGACAGCCCTTAGTGGCTGGACATTAGCCACGCTACGTACAAGAGTCAGCACCCCAACGGCGCTGACTGACAATCCCTGGCTTCCCCCACCGAGACCAGGCTCTCGGTGGCAGGTACTCCACCTAGTGGCAGTACCATGTGACCACCCATGGTCGCACTGCCACAATATATACACACATTCCAGTACCAGTGGCACACCATAAGCTGAAAGGGCTATCAAACAAGACATGGAAACCTCTAAAGAAGCATTTATGCTATCTACAATACATGAAAAAAACTTTGAGATTCTTAGTTCACATGTTTTGATAAAAAAATCTGGATTATGGCGGTCTGTTGACCCAAATGAGAAGTCTGAATTGGACTCAAATGAGAGGTAAAAATGGAGTAGGACCACCTGCCTTGAGATCTTGTTGATTGTCGGGGGAGGCTTAAACATTTTTTGATCAAAACATGTGAACTAAGAATCTCAAAGATTTTTTCATGTATTGTAGAAAGCATAAGACAGTTTTTTCACACAAAATATTTTATAACTAGCATCTGCCATATGTCTAATGTAGGTTGGCATCATTTTTTGTATTAAAAGTCATCTACTGTCCCGCTGAGCCCAGGACCCTCTCTATCCTCTATTAAAGTAGGACTCCTCTGCCCCATCCCCTTTTTAAGACTCCCTTCTCTATCTACTCCAGGCTACAGCTCCTCTGCCCCCAGGACCCTCCTTCTCTATAGAGACCTCCCCTCCCCTGACTATTTCTACTCCAGGCTACAGCTCCTCTGCCCCCAGGACCACTCCTTCTCTATCGAGACCTCCCCTCCCCTGACTCTTCTCTACTCCAGGCTGCAGCTCCTCTGCCCCTAGGACCCTCCTTCTCTATAGAGACCTCCCCTCCCCTGACTCTTCTCTACTCCAGGCTACAGCTCCTCTGCCCCAGGACCCTCCTTCTCTATAGAGACCTCCCCTCCCCTGACTCTTCTCTACTCCAGGCTGCAGCTCCTCTGCCCCCAGGACCCCCTTCTCTATAGAGACCTCCCCCTCCCCTGACTCATCTTCTACTCCAGGCTGCAGCTCCTCTGCCCCTAGGACCCACTCCTGCTCTCCCTTTTATAGAGACCAATCCCTCCTCCTAAGACCCCTCTTCTCTTACTACTCCAGGCTGCAGCTCCTCTGCCCCTAGGACACTCCTTATTTCCTCCCATTACCTTTTTTCTCTCTTTCCCCCATATATTATTTTCTACAGTGTATATATTCGGTCATCTTACCCTCCTTCTCCTTTCTTTTCCCCTCTGTACTTTTATCTTCCTTTGGTCAATCTTCTGGGATCGTTTGTTTGCTACATTATCTCTATATCTTATTATGTATCTTCTCCACTCTCTTTCTATCACTCTTGTTCTTTTTTTCTTTGCCTATTTCTTTTTTTCTCTCTCCTATCCTTTTATCTTTTCCTTTTTTCCCCATTTTTTTTATATGCGAGGGTGGAGTAATTCGGAGCCAGATCCTTGTCTGAGGAGATGATTGTGAGGAGAGAAGGATCAGGCAGTTTGGGTTTCATCCCTGGATCTTCTCTTGTTAGAGAGAGAATCCATGACATAACTTTAGGCGGCTTAGAAGCATTTTATTATTAGAATCGTTATACAAAAGAAGTTAAACTCTCTTTATGACATGAGTATATGTATAATATAGTTACTGAATAGGCTCACTCTATTGTCGTGATAAGGATCAACTCCAATACGAGTGGAAAAACATAAGAAGAAAACAGAGCGCAACCATAGTGAAGCAGGTATTTTATAAATTGCACAATAGGATATTGCTCCCCATGCGGAGCTGTACTATTCCATACAGCGGAATAAAGCGCTTCCCAATACGGGCTAAAGAGAGAGCTGCAGCTCCAGCAGGTTCCAACACTTCGGCGTCCCACGTGGTTCGGCGAGGCAAATAACGTTTTGTTAAAGATGAACACATTAAGTGTTCAGAAACGATCCTGCTTACCGGGCGCATGCGCTTAGAAGAACTCCAACGCTGTAGTGGCGTAGTAAGGTTTCTTTATTCCATAAAAGTGACGCGTTTCGCAGGTACACTGACCTGCTTCTTCAGACCTAGAATAAGGAAACCTTACTATGCCACTACAGCGTTGGAGTTCTTCTAAGAGCGTGCGCCCGTCAAGCAGGATCGTTTCTGAACACTTAATGTGTTCATCTTTAACAAAATGAATAATATAGTTAAGTACAGGCAGTCCCCAACTTATACCGTTCCGACTTGCGTCCGTCCCCTAGTTACAATCGGAGACTTATGGGGCGTGCTGACACTAGTAGTTCCATGATTCCACAGCAGATAGTAGCTGTGGAGCAACAAGTTCCAGCATGCCACAGCAGCACATGAGGTGAAAATGAGGTGAAATAATCTTAACAGGGGCACAGACAGCAAAACAACTGTAAAAACCCTTCCCTGCACTATCCAAAACTAAACAAAAAACTTTTGTGCTGGAGTCACATTTAACAAATATACCTGCTCTGACTTACATACAAATTCAACTTAAGAACAAACGTACAGTCCCTATCCTGTTTGTAATCCGGGGAGCGCCTTTATTCCCATGGTCCGATGTTTCGGGTAAAGAGGCCGTTACCAATAGGGACCACCTTCTTCGGGATGTGCCTGTAGTCCAGTTAGCCATGCACATATTCTGAATCCCCCAGATGCATTTCTCAGGGCTATTTCATCCTGTGGGTTTCAAAAAATGGACTGGGGAAAATAAGTGTATAATTCGGATGAGAAATTCAGAGTAACAGAAAGTGTCTGCTCCTCAGCAGTATGATCTTCTCCTGGAGATAAACGGCTTTCTCTCCTCGGTGATGACACCTGCACGCTCAGCCGCAGTCCTAGTAGAGATATTGCTGGCAGTACTTCATAGTCCCCTCTGCATTGTACATAAGCAGCGCATGTGACTGTTGATAAAGCTTGAAATGGTAAATTATTCCAATCCCTCTCGTAGGTTCTGTATGTCACACATGATGTGGCCCCTGTATGATTTGGGGCCCCTCCTTTCTCCATAAAGGCGCCTGCAGTGCTAGAACCTTCCACTTCATCCAGTTTTCTCCTATTCTCATACACAGCGTTCCTTCTCCTGAATGACCCACCAAGGATGGACACGGACAGGAATGAGATCAGCAGAAGAATATTAGACCTCACCTTGGAGATCCTCCACCTGGTGACCGGAGAGGTAAACTTCTCTATATTTCTATCATCTTTATTATCTAACAAGTCACTGATAGAAGAGAAAATCCATAATAGGAGGAATCCAGCGTCCTGTGTAAGAGCTTCAGGAGCTTCCAAGTGATGAACTGAGCAGCGGAAAACCTGAAGCTCAGCCGCCATTATGGTCAGTTATGTATCATGGGAACCAATACAGCCATAGTAATGTTATAGGAGCAATGAGAATGATGAGGAGCCCGTTATACCGAAGAGGAGAGGCCAGGAGGAGCCAAGGGAATCAGATGGTCGGTCTGCCCGAGAGCCAAGAGAATCAGATGGTCGGGTTCTGCCCGGAGGAGCCAAGGGCATCAGATGGTCGGGTTCTGCCCGGAGGAGCCAAGGGAATCAGATGATCGGGTTCAGCCCGGAGGAGCCACGGGAATCAGATGGTCGGGTTCAGCCCG
The DNA here is from genome assembly GCA_025379985.1 of Phyllomedusa bahiana. Lineage (NCBI taxonomy): Eukaryota > Metazoa > Chordata > Amphibia > Anura > Hylidae > Phyllomedusa > Phyllomedusa bahiana. Next base: position 40,462 of record JAODAL010028236.1, read on the forward strand.
GAGGAGCCAAGTGCATCAGATGTCGGGTTCAGCCCGAGGAGCCAAGGGAATCAGATGGTCAGGTTCAACCGGTGGAGCCAAGGAATCAGATGGTCGGGTTCAGTCCGGACGAGCCAAGGGAATCAGATGGCCGGGTTCAACCCGGACGAGCCAAGGGAATCAGATGGTCGGGTTCCGCCTGGAGGAGCCAAGGGAATCAGATGGGCGGGTTCAACCCGGACGAGCCAAGGGAATCAGATGGCCGGGTTCAGCCTGGAGGAGCCAAGGGAATCAGATGGCCGGGTTCAGCCTGGAGGAGCCAAGGGAATCAGATGGTCGGGTTCCGCCTGGAGGAGCCAAGGGAATCAGATGGTCGGGTTCAGTCTGGAGGAGCCAAGGGAATCAGATGGCCGGGTTCATCCTGCAGGAGCCAAGGGCATCAGATGGCCGGGTTCAGCCTGGAGGAGCCAAGGGAATCAGATGGGTCGGGTTCCGCCGGAGAGCCAAGGGAATCAGATGGGCGGGTTCAACCCGGAGAGCCAAGGGAATCAGATGGCGGGTTCAGTCCGGAGGACCAATGGAATTCAGATGTTGGATTCAGATACCGAGAGCCAGAGAATCAGATGGTCGGGTTCACCTGACGAGCCAAGGTAATCAGATGGTCGGTTCAGCTGGAGGAGCCAGGAATCAGATGGTTGGTTCAGCCTGGAGAGCAAGGGAATCAGATGGTCGGGTTCAGTCCGGAGGAGCCAAGGGAATCAGATGGGCGGGTTCAGCCTGGAGACCTGGATTTTTTTTCACTAGTTTGACATTTAGAAACACAGAAGATGACGGGTAGAGAACAGCAAACGGTCTATAGCACTCTTAAAATCTGTCCCTCTTATAGATCGATGTTGATCTAGTGTCAGACCGCAGTGCCTGAGGCCCACCAGAGGAGTTGATTCTGGGGCACCCACCAAACCTAATGTACTTTGCCTCTTCCACCTGAATACAGGCAGTCCCGGGACTACAAACTGGATAAGGACTGTAATATGGTCTTAAGTTGAATTTGTATGTAAGTCAGAACAGTATATTTATTAAATGTAACTCCAGCACAATAGTTTTTTTTTTTCATTTTGGATAGTGCAGGGAAGGATTTTTACATTTGTTTTGCTGTCTGTGCCCCTGTTAAGAAGACTTCACCTCATGCTGCTGTGGCATGCTGGAACTTGTTGGTCTACAGCTATTATCTGCTGTGGAACATGGAACTACAAGTGCCAGCATGCCCCAAAGTCTCTGTTTGTAACTAGGGGACAGATATAAATCAGAATGGAGTACATCGAGGATTGCCTGTAGTGCTCCACTCAGTCTCACTTCAAAGTTTTACAGACCAGTGTGATGACATCCGCACATCAGCCTGTAATTAGGATGTGGCGCTGGGGCTTCTGAGTCTCCCTCATGTAGTTGCAGTTAAGCTGAAGCAGCAGGACAGCGGGTGGTTAACATAAAAGGTCTATAAGAAAAGATCTGTATGAAATATACAGGAAGCTGTACCACAAAGTTCTAAGTATAAAACCACTAAATAATGATCATACAGTTACCAAATAACTCTGCTACACAAAACAGGAATCCCAAAGCCAGTATTACCAGGAATTCTACCAAATACCTCCACACCATGACCACATATCACCACCACATGATGGCCACTGCAGAGTAGGGAGTTTATGGACCTCTCTGCCAGAGGACGTTATCAGTGGTAAGTCGCAGCTAAGAAGTCCACACATGTCCTGGACGTCTCTCAGTGCAGGAATGATATTAGTTCTAGTCACTAGATTTCTGGACATCGGTCACTGATCCAGGGATTTCTCTCCATACACAGGATTACACAGTAGTAAAGAAGACGTCAGGTGACTGTGTGGCCCCCAGCAGCTGTCCCTGTGTGTCAGGAGGATGGAGCCGGGGCCCCATCATAGAGCCTCCCCCGCACTCACTGATACATGAGAGGGACAATAAGCAGAAGGTCCTAGAACTCACCAACAAGATGACGGAGCTGCTGACTGGAGAGGTGACGCTGCTGCTGGGAATGCTGGGACATTATACAGTAACACCACTGGAGGGGTCTGGGTGATGACCGTATCATTTTGTGTGTCAGGTTCCTATAAGGTGTCAGGAGGTCGCCGTCTATTTCTCCATGGAGGAGTGGGAGTATTTAGAAGGACACAAGGATCTGTACAAGGACGTCATGATGGAGGATCTGGAGAATCACCGGCCTCTTATCTCACCAGGTAAGGAGATCGAGCTGGGTTATCTCGCCTATTACTTTGGGTGCAGGACGGCACTGGCGGCCATGGTGGAGATTTGAAGGGAAGGTGTCATCAGAAATAACCTATTGTTTATATCATGTTTTTATTTGCAGCAGATTTATTAACCCCTTACCGCCACAGCCAGATTTGACCTCCTTGACAGAGCTCCATTTTTGAAATGGTTTTCCCTCTTCTATCTCCTTATTGTATACTTTATTTGGGGAATAATGGGGTTATATATTCAGCTTAGGTTCCGCTGGGGGGCACCAATATTGGGGCAGGTGCTCCCTTTTTGTGCATTAGGTAGGGATTAGTATAAGCTTTGTAAGGGTTTTTGTAGCGTTCTATATTATTTTATTGATGATCAAGATTAAAAGTTTTTTTTCTATCTATGCAGTTTTTCTATGTGGTTTTGTCTGTGATAATTCAGGATTGCAGGTATAGTCTATCTCCTGGACTGCTCGATCCAAGCATAATTTGGGCTGCTTGTTAGTGTGAGAATACATTGTTTTTCATACTTTTACCTCTCCATGTGATTCAGGGATTGTTTTCTCATGACACATTGTGCTTTAAGTTAGTAATAAATCTTTAGAAAAAACCAACAGAGAATGAGAGCAGCACAAATTATCCACAGTGGGAATAAATCCGCATACTGTGCAGTAGCCAGTCCGCTAGGTGTGTAAGCCTTTTACTCACCACCAAAGTGACACAATCAAGAGAAATGCGAACGGCAGCACCAAATAGGATAAAAATCAGGAACTGTTTATTCCATCAAGAGTACAAAAAGCAACGTTTCAGCCAGCAAAGTATGGCCTTTCTCAAGCAGCAGTAATAAATCTTTGTCCTTACAATCCATACTTATTTGTGAAAAATATTTAAACATTTTGTGAAATTTTTGAAAAATTTACCATTTTCAAAGTTCAAAACATTGTGTGTGTAAGACAGTTATTTCACACAAAATATTTTATAACTAGCATCTACCATATGTCTAATGTAGGATGGCATAATTTTTTACATTCTGTTTCTTATGACATTAAGGGGCTTAGAAATTTAATAGTAATTTTTCACATTTTTAAGAATTTGCAACATCCTTTTTTCTTAGGGACCAGTCTAGCTCCATTTAAGAAACTATACCCCTTAAAGTATTCAAAACAGCATTTAGAAGGTTTATTACCCTATTAGGTGTTTCATAGATATTCAGACAAAGTGAAGGGGAATTTTCAAAATATTCCTTTTTGTTGGCAGTTTTTCAATTTTTATCCATTACTCACTAAAACAGGGAAAGGAAACTCCACATCGATTCCCTCAAGTCTGCCATTTTTAGAGAACTCCCATATGTGGCCATAGTGCGCTATTTGACTCAACCACAAGCCTGAGTAGGAGGAACACATACAGGATTTTGGGTCTCATTTTCATTACAATTTTCTTTAGGTGCTATTACTGATTTGTGGATGCCCTAAGGTGCTAAAACTTAATAAACAACCCTAAAAAAAAAATATTAGAAACTATACACCTTAAGGAGTCTATCCAGAGGTGTAGTGAGTATATCGACCCCACAGGTGTTTTGCAATTTTTTTTTTTCATTTTTACAAGGAATCTTGGAAGAAAGCACACCAAATGACTTCTTCCCAGGTCACAGAGCACACCTCAAGCGCTATGAATATTCTTGATGTTTATCCTCTGAGCTTTTCTTAACATGGAAACGAACCGTAGAGCCATAATGAGATGTGAATACAGCCAACAAACATCAGAAGTGACAAATGAAAGTGATCATGGGGCTCCCATACAATTGGTTTGAGAGCTCATGTTATAATCAGGATACAGGTGCAGGGAAAGAGTCCGGAGTATGACTCAAATAACACTGTAGCAATGAATTACCGCAACCAACTTTATATAACTTATTTTACAATGATGAGTACAAACATAGTCCACCGTAGTAGGACACCATGGTCATTGTCATTTTAAGGGATTATGAACAGAGTTTAGTTATATGAAGATGGCTGCTTGATCATTGTGCTCAGTATGCTCATATAGAGAGATGTCATCAAGCAAATTACTGGATATATTAGATCATAAAAGTGGTAATTGGTTGCAACCCATAATCCTGTACTCTGTCATTAACTTATTTTCAAGTTAAAGCTTTACTAAGCTGGAATCACACATGCAGCAGTTATTCTGGAAAGGTTTTTATGTGTCCTCCATGTTGGATTCACTTCTAGTATCCAAGTAGAGCAAAAAAAAAGTGTATTTTCAGCCTTATGGTTTAATACATACTTTTTATTTGTAGCCAGAACTATTAGTGGATCCTGCAGGATGGAGGAGTAAAAGTCAGTCCTTTTTATATCCAATTCCTGTTAGATGCACTTCTTGCTTTGATTTCCAAAATAAGCCATTTGTGAAACCATCCTGATGGGAATGTTATAAACTTGTCTTTTTATTAATTTTTAATTTTAACAGAAAATTTCAACTTCAGTTCTGTCAAACAATTTATGTTCGCTGTAGAAGATGAAGAGAAGACGAAGATATCAAGCAGTACTCATCAGGAGTGAACATCATTACTGTTCATTTACATCCAGGACTTTATAGAAGCGATCTATCATATGCCCCTGCTCAAGAGGAACCTTCTCATGAACAATCACAGATAGAAAGTCAGCAAGGGAGTATAAGGATTCGATATGGTAAGCAATTTATACACAGCTCAGATCTACCTACGCATAGAATTCCCACAGAAAAGAAGCATTTTTGTGTAGAATGTGGGAAGTGTTTTGTCAGTAAATCATATCTTGTTACACACGAAAGAATTCACACAGGAGAGAAGCCATATTCCTGTTCAGTGTGTTGGAAATCATTTATAAGTAAATTAGAACTTGTTAGACATGAGCGAATTCACACAGGAGAGAAGCCATTTTCATGTTCTGAATGCGGAAAATGTTTTACTTTTAACACACAGCTAGTTATGCATGAGCGAAATCACACAGGAGAGAAGCCATATTCATGTTCAGAATGTGAGAAATCCTTTAGAAGTAAATCAGAACTGGTTAAACATAAGAGACAGCACACAGGAGAGAAACCATTTTCATGTTCAGAATGTGGGAAAGCCTTTAGAACTAAAGGAGAAGTTGTTGCACATGAGAGAATTCACACAGGAGAGAAACCATTTTCATGTTCAGAATGTGGGAGGTCCTATAGAACTAAATCAGACCTTGTTGCACATGAGAGAATTCACACAGGAGACAAGCCATATTCATGTTTAGAATGTGGAAAATCCTTTGGAAGGAATTCAGGACTTGTTGCACACGAGAGAATTCACTCAGGAGACAAGCCATATTCATGTTTAGAATGTGGGAAATCCTTTCTAAGGAATTCAGAACTTGTTGCACACGAGAGATTTCACACAGGAGAGAAACCATATTCATGTTCAAAATGTGGGAAATGTTTTGTAAGTAAATTGCATCTTAATAACCATGAGAGAACTCACACAGAAGAAAAGCCACATGCATGTCCAGAATGTGGGAAATGTTTTGCACAGAAGACATATCTGGTTCAACATGAGAGAATTCACTCAGAAGAAAAGCCGTATCCCTGTTCAGTTTGTGAGAAATCATTTCGAAGTAAATCAGATCTTGTTAGACATGAGCGATATCACACAGGAGAGAAACCATATTCATGTTCTGAATGCGGAAAATGCTTTACTCTTAAATCACATCTAGATGTGCATGAGAAGATTCACACAGGAGAGAAGCCGTATCCATGTTCAGAATGTGGGAAATCCTTTAGAACGAAAGTAGAACTTGTTTTGCATGTGAAAATTCACACAGGAGATAGGCCTTATTCATGTTTAGAATGTGGAAAAATTTTTAGAACAAAATCAGAACTTGGTAGACATCAGAGAAATCACACAGGAGAGAAGCCATATTCATGTTCAGAATGTGGGAGATGCTTTACTCTTAAATCACAACTTAATAAACATGAGAAAACTCACACAGAAGAAAAGCCACATTCATGCCCAGAATGTGGGAAATGTTTTTCACAGAAGTCCTATCTGGCTAAACATGAGATAATTCATACAGAAGAAAAGCCGTATCCCTGTTCAGTTTGTGGAAAATCATTTAGAAATAAATCGGATCTTGTTAGACACGAGCGATATCACACAGGAGAGAAACCATTTTCATGTTCTGAATGTGGAAAATGTTTTACTCTTAAACCACATTTAGATAGGCATGAGAAGATTCACACAGGAGAGAAACCATATTCATGTTCAGGATGTGGGAAATATTTTAGAACGAAAGCAGAACTTGTTATACATGAGAGAATTCACACAGGAGAGAAGCCGTATTCATGTTCAGAATGCGGAAAATTCTTTAGAACTAAATCAGACCTTGTTAGACATGAGAGAAATCACACAGGGGAGAAGCCATATTCAGAATGTGGGAAAGGTTTTGCCATTAAATCATGTTTTGATAAACATAGAGAACTCACAGAATGTGGGAAATATGCTACAGAAAAGTCAAATCTGGTTTAACATGGGAGAGTTGATAGTGGACAGATGCCATTGAAAATGAAAATAAGCCTGGTGCAGAAAGGGGGTAAACAGCCTGGTCAGAAACTGGTTAAAAAGTCTTTGATATAAACAAAATATATTTTGTTGAGGGATAATGATTGTCCAGATTCAGTTCTGTAGAGTAATTAGTATGTGGATAATTTAGTCTGAGATTTAATGTGTACATGATTGTGTTGTAACCGCAAGTACAGTAGAAGGAACACAGTTAATACCAGAATCATGTGATGTACTTTATGTAAAAATTTTGTTATACCAAATAAATTGTGCCAAATTTGAAACCGATTGGCCAAGAACATTTTCTGCTATTTAGCTAAATAACATCTAAAATCTCTCTGTGGCTTTATTCATGCAAGGGTGCACCCATTTTTTTTATTAATAAAAAGAGGATCTGATCTGATTTTGCTTATCTCTGACTAACGTATCAGAATAAGGCTTAATTTTTCCTCTTAATATGTAATATCCACGTGTGTTAATTCTGTTCAGTTTACGGATTGTCGTGTTGAAGATGATCCATCTTTATGTATTATTGAATTATGTTCTTCTATGCCTTTACTTCATAATGTTGTAAGCCGCATAACTCTTAAAGGGGTTGTCTCACTACAAGGATTGCTTTTTATGTTAAAGATCTTGCAAAAACAAATCACTTTGCAATATGTGTCCATTAACTGTGTCCTACCTATTCCTAGATATCTCCTCTTGTATAGGCTGTATCAGCTCCTCAGGTTGCTATAACTACAGACCTGTTTGATCTCTCCTGATAGGCTGCCAGCACTGGTTGCCATAGCTACAGACCTGGCTTCTACTGCAGCCTAGAAGAAGCCAGTAAACACGCCCCTGAATTCAAAATGAAACCAAGAAAACAGGACTGAGGTAACAGGAATCAATTTAGTGAGACAACCCATTTAAAATACGTTTAAAAAAAGAATCCTCAGGGTCACACCCTGGAAGACCTCGTTAACACCATCAGTGGTGTTAATCCCTGTCCAGATGGGGCCCCAGTCAAAAGTTTACTCTTCACTAGGGGAAAATCTATGCTAATCACTCTTTTCAATCCCACAGGTAATCAATTGGCCTCTGCTAAGTACTGAGTACTAAAGAGGTTCTGCAAAAGACAGGTGCCCTCTTCTTCCCTTCTTTTTTTGCTGTTGAGACCCTCATTCAATGAATTTACATAACAGTAACATCACTGGCCACTAATGAAGTCACACAACCCTCCGGTCTGCAGAATTTTTCATTAGCAATCTTGAACCCCCGCTGTACAGTAGATGGAACTCGGTTAAAAGGGTTTTGCCAAGAAATGATTTCCTTAGCTAATAGGTTGCCACTGTCCTCTTCAGTCTTGAAAAAAGGGGCGTGTTGTTCCTGTGTTTAAAAAAAAAAAAAAAAACAAGTGTCTCCTCCGGGATGTCATCACACCACCTCCCATGCAGGCTCCCAAGGCTGATACTCATTATGCAGTCAGCCTTAGTAGTTTGAAACTTCCCGAAAATCCCACTGAGGAAAAAATTGGGGTTTGGCTAGACCACAGAGAAGAACTCTGTTTTTGTGCAAAAAGCTATGTAGGGTTTTTTGGGTTTTTTCCCTCTTATCTACTGAGGAGAAAAAATAAAAAATCTGAGCAGGCAGGGAGCTACTGCCCTGTTTACTTAAATAAAAAAAAATTACATCCCCATTTTTCCCCCTGGGTCTCCTACAAAGGGAAAGGGGGGATGTAAGAACCCTTTAAGAGCCCTTTTAAAATGAGGAGGAAAAGAGTAATGTGGTGGGGGCCCGACAGAGAAGCAGAGAAAAGGGACATGGGCCCCCTTAAACACGCTCCTCCGCCCAATTAAATTTCCAAAAACTTTTTTCCATGCTCTGTCATCCCGGGGAAAAAAATGAAAAAAACTCCCAAACCAGGAGTAGGAGTCTGGGGAAACTTTTTAAAAAGCAGTAAAGAAAAGAAAGTTTATAAGGCTGCAGTTTTGGGCAGGCAAAATTTTTTAATTTACATTTTATTTAAAAAGTGATTTTGGATGATCCCACATTTAACAATTTGATTGTTTGGCCCAAAAACCCCCTTTTAAAAACCCCATCAAGTGATGACTTTTTGTAAAAAAATTCTTTTCCCCCAAAAAAATAAAAATTTTGCCATATTTGAATCTTTAAGGGCCCGGGAAAATTTTTTTGTTTTTTTTGGCTAAAAAAAACATCTATAATATCAGTGGTTTTTTTAGTATGAAGGGGTCACCCGGGTTTTTTTTTAAAAAGGGGAAATCCTTTGGGGTACACCCTGGGAGCCCTCATAAACACCATCAATGATGTTCTTATTAATCCAAGTCCACTATTTTCAAATCCCACAGGTGATCAATGGCCTCGTAAGCCCGAGAAAATAAAGAGACTGCAACAACAAACCCAGGTCCCTCCCCCTTTTTTTTTTTGTTTTGGAGCCCCTCTTGGGGGTTTTTACATAACTTAAACACCCCCGGCCTCTATAGGTCACACAACCTTCGGTTGCGCATTTTCATTGCAATTTTGAACCCCGCGCCTACCCAAAGAGTCTATGGTACAACAAAAAATTTTTTTACCTTTAATCTCAATTTTAAAAAATTCTAACAATTTGGGCTTAAAATTACACTCAAGAAATGGGGCAATCATTTTTAAAGAGGAACTACTCTCCAAAAAACCTCAGGAGACATAGAAACTCAAATATAAAAACTTTCCCAAAAAATGATAGGGAATGAAAGCTTTTTCCCTGTAAATTCAGGGACACTGTAAAGTCGGGCTCTTCAGGGGCACAGGGGGGATCACTTTTTGACTGTTAATCAGATTTCCCCTCCCTTCTAGGAGATTTAGGGGGAGGAAACATTTAATTTTGAAGCAGGGAAAAACACAGGAGAAATCTTTGCTGCTGTCTTATGTGATGTTTTTATTCAGCAAAATTGAAAATAGATTTTTTTTGGATAAGTAAACCTAGTACAAGGGTTTAAGAATCTTTTTAAAGTAATGGCCGAAAAGAGATTTAAAAATTCTGGAGGCAGATACAACAGTTTATGGAAGAGATATGGAGCATTGCAATTTCACTAACGCCACAGGGATATCTGTTCCATTATAAAGCAAAATGAAAGGGAAAGGAAAACACACAGAGGGCAGTTAGTGGCTAATAAGGGAGTACATGTAACACTTTTAGAAGTGAAAAAAATGTATTTTGAGGCATTGAATAGAGACAACCGTTCCTGAGGTAGCTTAAGTAAGAGAATGTCTCAAGCAAATGTTATATTTGAAAAAGTTGAACCAAGAGAAAAGAAAACCAAAAGTAGGGTTTCTTTAACAAATGAATCCGTTTATATCCAGGCTTTAAGGATTATGAGATAACGAAATAAGGAGAATTTCGGGACACAAAAATTTAAATTTAACTGGGAAGTTGAAAGGGGACCTAGGGAAATGGATGGAGAGGGGTGAGGAAGAAAAAACACAGAGGAGGGTTTGCTTGGGGTTTTTATTCCCTGTTTTCGGTAGGTGTTTAACAGTAATGGATTGTTATTTAAAACCCGCAATTGGTTTTTAAAATTAAAAATTAAGTCTTGAGGAAAAAAAGTTTTTAAAAAAAAAAATTAATAAAATAATTAATTTAAAAAATTTTTTAAAATTTTTAAAAATTTATTTTTTATTTAAATTTAAATTTTTTAAAATTTCAAATTTTTAAAAAAAAAGGGGCCCCCTTAAATTTTTTCCCCTTTTGCAACATATCGCTTAAAAATAAAGATTAAATTTTAGTTTTTGGTGAAGTCAACAAGAGTGGGACCAATTGTATGTGGAACAAAAAATTATTGGTTTTTAAACTTTTGTAAAAAATACACTGATGGTTCTGCCAAAATTTGCCCCCCCAAGTTTTTACTTTGAGGCCCCCCCTTTTTCTGGATTACAGTGCAAGTCACTTGGGTATGTCTCTATCATTTTTACACATCGAGAGACGAAATTCTTTCCCATTTTTTCCCTTGGCCACGCTGGAGTCAGTGGGGTTTGGATGGGAGCTTTTTGTGAGCAGCGGGAGCTCATGGGGTTGGATGGAGAGGTTTGTGGCAGCGTTTTCAGCTCTTTCCAAAGATTTGACACTGGATCGTTTATTTGTGAACCTTCCTTTGGGAAATTTTGCTTTATTTTTGGGTCTTTGTCTTTTGGGAAGATAAATCCTGTCTCGGTTTTTGCAACTCCAACGGTTTTTTTCCAATGGTCCGTTTTTGGCTCCATCCTTACCCATAAATTTTAACCATCTTCCCCTGTACCAGCTAAGAAAAGCTCCCCCAAAACCATGATGTGCCCCCACCATGTGTGACGTGGGGATGGGGGTTTTCCCAAGGTGAGGGCTGTGTTGTTTTTACACCAAACATATCGTTTTAAAATTGTGGTCAAAATTGGATTTTGGTTTCATCGAGCAAGCCCTTCTTCCCCATGTTTGGGTCCCCAGGTGGCTTTGGCAAACTTTAAAGAAAGGTTTTTTTGGTACTTGAGAAAGGGGTTTTCTTTTGCCACTCTTCCAAAAAGGCCGTGTGTGCAGTGTATGACGATTTGCCCTAGGAAAGGGGACATCCCCCTAGCGAGATCTCCCCATCCATCCAGGTGAAAGGGGCTTTTTGGGTGCCTCTGATCGTTTTTTCCTTTTTGAGATAAAATTTTAGACGGAGGGCCCGGGTCTTGCATAGCTTACCCCTTCCCATTTCAATATGAGCTGCACAGTCCCTTTGGGTTTTGGTTTGCGAAATCTTTTTGTATCCAAAATCCACTGTAAACTTTAACTTTTCTCAAATTTTTTGATCAACCTAGATTCACTGTGGTTATTTAGTCCCAAAAACTTTAGAGATGACTTTATAAACCCTTTTTTAGACTAAAAAAATCCAAACTTTGTTTTATTTGTTTTTTGAATTTCTTTGGATTCCCCTGTTTTGGGATCTTTTGGTCTCTTCCCTTTGTTGGCAGGTTTTTAAATTTTTTCTTGCTTGAAAAGGGGGGTGGCAGTAATAGCCCCGGGGGAGGAAAAGGGAAAAAGATTCCCCCCCTTCCCCCCGATATGAGAAAACACTGAAATTTTGTTTTAAAAAAAGGGGGCAAGGGAATTATTTTCCCACAGGCCCATAGGGTTTTTATTTTTTTTTTCCCTTAATAAAAAAAGACTTCATTTAAAAACTGATTTTGTGTTTAATTTCTTTTGTGTCTAATATTTAAATTTGCTTGGTGATTTGAAAGGACGCTCCAAAATAAATGCTGATAATGATAACATTTGGACTAACATCCAAAAGATAGAGAAATCAGGAAGGGGGCAAATACTTTTTCACACCAAATTTTTTTATTTCCAAATGGTTTACATACTTTAAAAGTTTAAACACCCTTCTAATTCCCGTTTCTTTATATTCCCTTTCCCAAACACTTATCCATTACATCTCGGTTTTCCAATCATCTCCATAATTTTTACTGTATATCCTTTTCCCTCACACACCCATTCATCCAAATTTTAATGTTAAACCCCCCCAATACTGCCTTTAGGTACCCCCTAGTAATGGATCCCCCTAAAAAAAATGCCCCCGAAATACTGACTCCTGTGGTACCCTACTAGTAGGAGTGACTCTTCCGATACTGACCTATGTTGTACACCACCATTAGTGAAGACCCCTCTAAATTTTACCCTGTACCCCGAGTAATAACGCCCAAAAAAGATACTGAGTTACCCTGTAGGTGATGCCCTTAAAATAACGACCTCTAAGGACCCAACTACAAATTGGGCCCCTCCCAAAACTGCGTTGCCCTTTTTAGTAATGGTGACTTCTCCAAATCTGACCCCATGGGTGCCCTACTAGAAAGGGGACGCTTTCAATGCTGACCTGTGTGCTACACCCCCAAATTTAAAAAAGCCCCCCCAATATGATCCCCAAGATCCCCCATAGTAAGATGACATTCAATTACTGGCCTCTAAGGACCCCAAAATATGGAGACCCTCCACAAACCAAAACGAATTTGGTCCCTTTCTTCTAATGGTGTGCTCCAGGATGTGTCCCCACCATTTGATCAGACACATGAGGGGGCGGGGTCAGCAGTGGGGGTAGGACTTTTTATGGCAGTAAAAAGGGACATCTTCCAGTCCTTTACCCCCTTTTCCCTGGCTGTTATGTCTTCTAATTGTGAAGGAAGCAGTGTCCAGAGAAGAGAAGGAAGCGCCCAGGACTCAGAGGTCTGACTGCAGTGAGGTCTGCAGGAGGAGAAGAACCCGGCCAGAGGGCTGACTGCAGCAGTCTGGGGGGAGGAAAACCCCGGGGGCAAGAGGCTGACTGCAGGAGGTCTGACAGGAGGAAGGAAGCCCCCGGGGCACAGAGGCGATGCGTGGTCTGAGGAGAAGAAAGGG
>JAODAL010028237.1:0-53655 GCA_025379985.1 Phyllomedusa bahiana
TAAAAAAATTCAACCCAAGCGCCCCGGGCAGCCTAAAAATTGGTTAAACCCAACCCCAAAAAGGAGATGCAGAAGAGTCCCCTATCCCCATATGCCCAAACAGCAATCAGGCAGTAAATTGTAAATATAACATATAATGTGTATGTTCAGTATAAAACTGTATGAGTGCAGTGTGTGCATATGTAAGTGTGCATGTACTTAATAGGATAAATGTATATTTTTGTAGTATGTGCATTTATATGTGTGTGTATGTGATAAAATGTGCACATACTGCACGATGTGGACCAAAAGCAACACATGTACGCATGAGCACGTAAAGTCCACTCCACTGAAACTAGGCAACTAAATGCAGAAGATGCAAGTTCAATACTATTTTAAAAAAGTGCTTGTGCAAAAAAGTTCTAATATAACAACAATATTGTTTACACATGCATACACCATTAGCACCTTAACACTCCATGGCAATATATCTCATCATAGAGGGTTATGGAGAGGGAATACTCACTGAGCCCACTCCATATATGGTGGCTGCCGATTATTAATGAAAATTAGGAGCAGCTGGTATTGGAGGCAACTCCAATTCCAGCCATTTAAATATTTAGGATAAAATTATTCGAACGAGGGGCTGTAGTTAGTTGCAGCCCTCAATCAAGCACTTGTGACGCGATCATGGGGTGCTGTTCGATTGCCATGGCAGCTAGAAGCCTATTGAACACCTCTGTAGTTGCCATGTAACTCCTTTAACTCCTTACCGCCGCAGCCAGTTTTGGCCTTTATAACAGAGCCCCATTATTGAAATGTGACACTATGAGAATAACTTTTTTGACACTTTTACCTATCCATGTGATTCAGAGATTGTTTTCTAGTGCCATATTGTGCTTTATGGTAGTTAGAAATGTTGGCCCAAACAATCCTTGTTTATTTGTGAAAAATATCAAAATATCGTGATAGTGTGGAAAAATTTGCCATTTCCAGAGTTCAAGAATTTCTGCATGTAAGATATAGTTATTCCACACAAAATAGTTTATACCAAGCATCTACCTAGCATCTATCCTATGTCTACTGTAGGTTGGCATCATTTTCTAGATGTATTTTTATTTTATACCACTTTAGGGGGCTTAGAAATTTAGTAGTACATTTTCAAATTTTCTTGAAAATTTGTTACATAGGTTATTTTTGGGACCAATCCGGTTCTGACATGCTTTGAGGGGCCTGTATGTTAGTTACCCCCATAAATGACTCCATCTAAGAAACAACACCCCTTAAAGTATTTAAAACAGTGTTTAGGAAGATTGTTAACTCATAAGGTATTTCACAGAATTTAAAGCAAAGTGGAGGTGAAATTTCCAAAAGGTTTGCGGACACCCTAGGTGCTAAAACTTCATAAACACCCCTAAAAAACCAAGTATTGAAACCTTCACCCTTTAAGGAATATATCCAGGGGTGTAGTGACTATATCGATCCCACAGGTGTTTCAAACATTTTTTTACCGTTAGGCTGTAAAAATTTTAAAAATTATTTTTTTCCAACAATAAGCAATTTTCGCTGAAAATATTTACAAGGATCTGGGAAAAAAGCACCCCAAATTTTGTTATGCAATTTCTTCAAAGTTCAGCAATACCCTATATGTGGGTGTAAACTGTTATTTGGGTACACGCCAAGGTGTACAAGGTAGAGAGCGCTATATGGCTTTTGGAATGCAGATATTGGTTTGTGCCATGTCCCATTTGCAAATCCCCTAAAGTACTTGAACAAGTGAAACCTTCCAGAAGTTATCCCATTGTGGATTCAGCATTCCTCATGGATCTCATCTAGGGGTGTATTGTACATTTTGGTTGCACATTTGTTCCATAGATTTTTAGCATTGGGCCATGAAAATGGGGAGAGAAAAAAACGCACTTCTGTCATTGTTTTTTTGGCTTCATATTATAGCGTTCACCGTGCGGTATAATTGACAGGATAACTTTACTACACATGAAGCAAAACTAAACAGAACAGGTATTGCACCTTGATAACACGGCACAGAATGTTTCTCAACTTTTTCAATGCTTTTCAATGGCCTTTGTTTACAGATGAGAACAGATAACACAAAAAGCCATGATATCACGGTCAAGCTGTTCTCTACTACATTTGTATGTGGGTTGGTACAATTGCAATTATATAAATGTATATAATTTTGGAGTTTTACTACTTTTACAGAATATATATGTGTTTATAAAAAAATGCGTTTTTGTGTTGTCATATTCTGATAGCCATAACTTTTTTATTTTTCTGTATACATAGCTTATTATGGGCTTATTTTTTGCAGGATATGTTGACTTTTTTTGTATTATTATGGGGTTCATATGATGCTTTGATCATTTTTACAATTTTTGTGAGGCATTTTGAACAAAAACAGCAACCTAGCAGTTTTTGTTTATTTTTACGCGGTCACCGGGGTATAAAGGACATGCTAACTTTACCAACAGATTGATTTTACAGTGCAAAAACAATTTGTATATTTTTTCAGTTTTATCTCTTTTACGCAATAAAAACACTTTTATCAGAAAGGAAACGCGAACTTCCGCTTCCGGCGCACGTATGTGAGGAGGCAGCAGCCGCAGCTCCCTTCCCCACCGCCCGTGGGGGTTTTCCCCGCGACATACCACTTCAAAAAGGGCACTTTTCAGTGCCTCGTACCCCGTGCACACTCCGGTGCAGGGAACGGGGAGACGCGGGCAGAGGAGCCCCGGGGAATAGCGGGGTCCCTCTTCCCCCCATAAAGCCTGACCCCAAGATGGCACCAAACCACCATGCAGCACCGGGCCCCCGGGCGAGGACGCAGTGACCCGGAGGGGGTACTGGTCCAGGACGGGGGCACCTGGGTGGGAGGCAGTAGACCCATCCAGGACCCCCCGATGGTTCAGGAACCCAGCGGCATAAACCCAGCTCACGGGGGCCAACCATACCCCCTGCTTAAAAACGGGATTTGGGGGAGAAGATCCCTAAATGAGGTGTCTTGCAAGACCATGGCAGTGGCTGGGAAAAAATTGCTAGCTCGGAAACATTATGGCCTCACGGGGGGCCTTTCTGTTCATAAAAGCTCAGTAACGGCCGTGGTTTCAGCCATACATAAAGATGTTCCTGCAACCTAAGTTTTTCCAGACAATGTGATTTTTTGATATTCAAATTGCGTTTAAAAAGGGGGAAAAGGGAGGGAATTAGGATGCCGGGTTAAAGGGTCTTTTATGGAAATCAAGGCCAGGGGTGGTGGGGGAATACCAAGCAAAGAGGAGGGATACAAAGTAGCACGTTTAAAGGGGGGCGAGGGGGGGAGGGGGGGCCCGGGTTATAGAGAGGGGGGAAAAAGGCATCGGGTTTGGGGATTTCCCTGGGAAATAGGTACTTTAAAAAAAGGGAAAAAGTCACTAAAGTTATAGGGGAAATCCGTTGAAGTTAGTAGGAGTTTAAAATTTTTAGGGGTTAAAGGTTTTGGGGGTGGGTTGGATGTGCGAGGGTAGGGGGGGGGTTGAGATAGGTTCCGGTAGGGTTTTTCTGAAACATGCGGGTGATCACCTGGAAGTCAAAGGGTAGTTCCCCTCAGAAAGGATGTTGTATTATGACACCTTAAAAACAGAGCCAGAAAAATTGAAATACTTCAGGAAATACTTGGAGGAAAAGGTTTTTTATTGCCCCAAAAAGAAAGTTAGGGTGGGGGGGGGTAAGGGGCTCTGCAGTGACAAGGAAAGGCGGGAGGGTTATATTGTTTAAAAAGAATACTCCGTTAAAATTCTCTCTCAGGAGAGGTGAGGAGGGAGATTCATTGGGGTAGGGTGGAACCCTCGGTGGGGTCCTTAGCATCTTTAATGTTTTTGCGCCAAAACCCCGGGGCAGGGATTCTTTCTCCAGCGGGAAAGGTAGATAACGAAAGAGTAGGCAAAAAATCCTGTGGGGGGGGGATTTCAATGTGTGATGGATATAGAGAGGATGGGAAGCGACGGAAATTCAGAGGGGAGCAAGGAAAGTAGGCCCTGCTTCTCAATGAGTATGGAGTCGGCGGGCTGGGGGATGTAGGAGTTTCAAACCTCAGGAACGACTTTTCACTTTTTTTTCCATTCCCCCATTTTTCGGGCCCGTTTGGACTATTTCCTGGCTAACCAGCACCTCATGTCACAAGTTGATTGAAAAAAATTGGGGATTGGTGGTTCGGACCATTCGCCGGTCTGTGATCTAAGGGACATTCACCCAAAAAAAAGGGCACCAAATTTTTTGTGGCTTTTTTCCGCCCCCCTTCGGGCGATAGCCATTTTTGTGGTTGCTAAGGCGAGGGTGGGTGGATTTGCTCGGGACACGATTAAATAGAGCAACCCCGGGGCTTTTCTGGGACACAGGAAAAGCAGTCTTTAGGGGAAAGATCTGTCTTATTGGCGGCCAAGAAAAAAAAAAACCTGAGAAAAAAATAGAAAAATACCCCTGATTTTCGGAGTATACATGAATTCTGACAGCGTCATAGGACAAAAGAAGAGGGGGTTTGAGACTAAGGAGGCAATAAATTCCCAAAGGGGAAAAAATCTAGAGTGCTTTTTAGTAAAAAACTGAGGCCCTCCCCTTTAAAATGGGCAAAAAAATAGGGGTTCTGGCAAACCTAGAAAAAAAATAGGGGGGGGGTAAAAATTTTAGGGGTATGGGGATGGCGGGGGGGCAGTGGCGAGAGATCCAAAAAGAAAAATGAATTTTGGGCCCTACTTACATAATTCACAGACACCATGTGACAGTCCAAGGGAGAGGATTTTTTAAAGGGCCCGGGGTTAAAAGGGCTATCTGAGGAGGACAGAGGGCTGAATGCCGGATAAAAGAGGAGGAAAATTGAGGGGTTATAAAAAACATCCCCCCCAAAAAAGCCCGGGCCCCCAGGGGTCTTCCGGTGACTTCTACAAGTTGTTACACAAAGAGGTTGCCCCAACTTTAGTAAGGTCTACAATGAGATAATAGGGGGAACGGATCTCCCCTCTGGGGATACACCCTACATAAAAGGTCCTTTTCAAAAAAGGAAGGATCCCAGATGGGCAGAACCCTATAGACCCTTTTCCCTTTAAATTAAATCGGATATAAAATCATCTCCAAAGTCATAGAAAAAAAGATTGCGGTATAATGCCAAAATTAAAAGGGCCCACCCAAAAGGGGTTTTAAAGGTCGGTCTGGGTAAAAAAATCAGGACGTTCTAACGGTCCAGGGTTTTAATGATAGGACCCCCCAAAGGATAGAGCTTGCCGCTTTATTGGGTATAAGCGGAAAAAGCATTTTAAAGTTTAATGGAGTGGGTGAACAGGTGCTAGTAAAATGGGCTTTATAGGAAACTTTGGAGTTTTCTCACAGCAAGTACAACACCCCGCAAGCGAGATTTAAAATCGGGCTTTCTCTCACCGCCCAACATCTGCAAAAAAGGGTACGAGGCAGGGGTGCCCCCTTTTCCCTTGCTCTTGACTTGCCCTGGCCCCCTTTCACTACACTCTTAATTCGAATCTTAGGGAATCTCGTGGATCTAGGGAATGTTTTTTGATGAATTCTCTTTTTCCTGATGCCCAAACCCGGGAACGAAGGGGGTTTAGAAAGTTGACCCAAATTTTGGGGGAAATTTAGGATTTAAGATTAACCGGGACAAATGTAACTGTTCCAATGGGTCGCGTAACGGGGTCCCTCACATGCAATGGAGGGGAAGGGGTACGTTTCACATAACAACCGGGAAACAAAATAGGCCCCAACGGGGGCAGCTATGTACCACTGAAAATATCCCACTCTTCGCAAAAATACTGGCGGAATTTGAGAGATGGAAAGACCCCCCTTTGTCTATCATGGGCGGGGCCAACTAATAAAAAAAATTAGTTTTGCTAGTACTCTATCCCTGAGAAATCCCCCTTTTGCTCAAGCATGAAGAATCACCAAGCTATGGCCTTCTCGAGATTTTTTGGCGGAAAAGTTACGATAAGCTATGAGAACTTTCAATAGTAGATTTAAAGGGGGAGGGGAATTACCAAATATTAGGCGGGACAACTTTGCTGCCATGTGGAGTTGTTAGAGATTTATGGACCCGGAGACTTCTCCCCTACCGAAACCAACCTTTCAACCCCGGGGTGGGTCTGACGTCTTTTTTTTCACCCCCCCGTTAGACTCCATCCCAAGGAAAATTTGAGGCAGTATTTCCTAAGAATACCATGGCTCGTGGAGGCGGTTAAAAAAGTTTTTTAAACGCCCTGTATATCTCCCGAATGTACCTCTATGGGATCGCCACTTCAGCCCGGGAAAGGAGAGCAAATTTTCCAGGTGGGAAGCAGAGGGGGACCAAAATTTTAGGGGATTTGATTCGGAAAACCCTTTGGGTTCCTATTAATTGGGAAGAATCAACGCAAAAAATTTTTACTGGGCATAAAGCAGATTTTCCAGAATGCAAGTTAAAGATTTCTGTAAATCCAAAGTTACCCACCAATCGTTGGGTGAACAAAAAAGTTCTCCAAACTCACTAAAGGGGGTGGAAGCAGGGGTTTACTATCCAGATTGTACTCCCTTCTCCAAAAAAAAGAGAGTGAAAAGCTGGAGGGGGACATTTTTTTTACTGGAAGACACAACTCGTGATAATGAGCTGTCTCACAAAATTTAAAAGGGAGCAATTGGGAGGGAAAACGATGCAGTGGGAATGGGGGGATCCCCTTTTGATTGGCAATAGGCCTTTCCTTTAAAATTTTTTGCTGGCCCCGATAGACCAACCCATAGTGGCATCCCAAATGGGGTGGAAAGGCCCCTTTTTCATTCTTGGGATGCCCGGGGCCATTTTCGAGTTTCTGGCAGCAATAGGAAATTTTTAAAGGATACTTGGGAAAAGCATGGGTTTGCTGAATCCACAAGGCATTTTTTTCATTTTGTTTCGCAAGCCCGCCTGGGGGGGGGCATGAGAGGATTTTTTTAAGCACAAGGGGGTTAGTAACACTACTTGCCAAAGAAAAGCATTCTTTGACCTGGCTTGAGAAACTTGCTCCCCGAGCAGGAACTCAGGGGTGCTTGCTCAATCTTTACTTAGAAAAATTTGGGGGTTTGAAAGCTTTGTTTCTGACAGGGGATTTCCCAAAAATGGAGACTCTTTATTTCAAGAATATAACTCAGGAAAAATCAAACGGTGTAGAAACCTTTTTAAATTTAGAATACTATCTATGGAAAACCCCGGCCCTCTGGGGAAATAGTTTGGGGTCTAACCGAGGAGTTAAGGGGCACATCTGGGGGGGTTTGTAGGGAGGTGAAAGGGGGTTTCAAAATGTTTTTAGGTTGGTTTTTTAACTGATAGAAACGAGACGAATTTTGGGGGTAACCGGGGAGATCGGGGAAAAAATTTTGGGAAATTAAGGAACAGTTGATGCATGCATGTTAGCTAACCTGATTCCTAAACCTGATGCTAATTCTCTGCGAGTAATTTTTATGGTTTTTTGTGAAAATTTTACAATTTTTTTTGACGACTTGTTTTTCTGTCTTCTTTAATAAAATTTTGTGAAAAAAAAAAAAAAGAAAGGAAACGCACGTTTTTGCTTGCTGTAGTCCGAGAGCCATAATTTTTATAATTTTTTGTATACGAAGCTGTGTAGGGCTTGTTTTTGCAGGATAATTTGACATTTTTATTGGCATCATTTTTGAGGGGACAAGGCTTTTTGATCACTTTTAAATCCGTTTCTTGGAAGGCAGGGTGAAGAAAATACTATAATCCTAGTAGTGTTTTTTATTTTTAACAGCACTCACCACGCAGTATGCATGACAAGTTGGTTTTACTCTGTGGGTCGATACGATTATGGCAATACCAAATATATATAGTTTTTTTTATGTTGAAGCACTTTTAAAAAAAGTGTTTTTGTTGTGTAAAACAATTTTTATACATTGCTGTCTTCTGATTGTCATAACATTTTTATTTTTCTGTATACCAAACTTTGCAAGAGCTTTTTTTTGTAGGATGAACTACTGTTTAATTGGTACCACTTTGGCATTTATATCAGTTTTTGGTGACTTTTTATTCCATTTTATTTGCTGTGGGATGAACAAAAATTGCAATTCAGTGACTTTTTTTTTACACCATTCATCGAGCGGATTAATTAACATGACAGATTTATAGGGTAGATTGTTACACACTTGGTAATACCAAATATGATTACTTTATTCTTTATCTTTTGTGGGGTGATTTATAAAGGGAAATAGGGTAGTGTAAATGTTTTTATTATGTTTTTCATGTTTGTGTTTTCCTTTTTTTCCTTTTTCACATTTTTTTCACTTTTCCCCATAGGTGATTTGTATCAATGATCTTCAGATCACTGATAAAATAAAGATCAGTACATAGCAGAACTGCTATGTACTGGTCTTTATGGCAACAGTCACTCACCACGCCCAGCCATGCCCGCAGGGCATGACAGAGCGTGATGACATCACAGACAGCCCGAAAGTGTTTCTTACCCTCTCGGGCGGTCAAGTACAAACACAGTAGCAGCGATCGTGCCACAGCTGCTACAGGGAGACAGCTGCCATAGGGGATTTGTATCAACGATCTTCAGATCAATGAAACAATAGAGATCAGTACATAGCCGAACTGCTATGTACTGGTCTTCATGGCAACTGTCACTCACCATGCCCGGCCATGCCCACATGGCACGACAGGACAAGATGACATCACAGACAGCCCAGAAGTGTTTCTACACTCCCGGGCTGTCAAGTGCACACACAGTAGCATTGGTTGTGACGCAGCTGCTGCTGGGAAACATAAAGTGCTCCTTCCTTTGGTCTTTGCCTTAGTTGCGGCGATCATGATAGATTGCAGCAAGTAAAGGTTTAATCACACATGCCCAAAGCTCACTCCGGGCACAGATGATGTGGCATGAGGCCAGCTATAATATACAGCTGGTCCCATGTTGCGATTGTTTGGGCCACGCTTATTCAGGATGTAACTATGCATCCATCTGCAGGAAGTCACTTCCCGCTAGGATTTAGGGGTACATCCAATGTCGAGAAGGGGTTAATTTCATTTCATATAATGCTCTGAAAAAATCAAAGGGGAGCTCTGACTGTTTGCTATGGGCAACAAAGAAAGTCTTAGACCTAGACAGTTTTCATACATGTGACCCTAAGTCTTAAGGCCTCTGTGTAATCCCAAACAAGATCCATGTACATGTGCATAAGCCCTAATTTTAAAATGTAATCTAGAGACTACAATTGGTTAGCAATCATCATGCTATATGAAGTTGTAGCATTACTACACTACAGATAAACAAAGACAATATGATGTTAAAACTGTAGCATAGATCTAAATCATAGATTTACATAGAGTTTTGCTCCATCTCTGTGCCTTATCCATGTGAATGTACCCAGAATTTATAGCTTTATCAATATTGGTTCTTGGCCAACAAAACCTGACTGTGTATAGCTGGGAGTTTTACTTCAATCCCTTATTATGACCAACAGAGTGTTGAAATGGATACAAAGAAAATGACATTGCAGACCAAAATCAGTATTAAGTGTAATTTTTTCATATTATCCCTCCAAAGACTGAATGTTAGCATAATAATGCAGACAACAATGAAGAATTCTGATATTCAGCAGGGAAATGATATTGTCCAGAGTATCTATTCACGGAGCAGAGTCTGTATTCCATAGACTGAATTTGTTATTAACTGGAAAGCTAGATTTAACTATAAGTAGATCAGCCACAAGTGACCTCTAGAAATAATGTCCCTTACAAGGAGAGATTTCATTTACATAATGTCTATTTATTTAGGCATATTGTAGGTGGTAAATGAGCTATTTTATTTATAAGGCTAGGACTACACAAAGACAATTGATTTTAACTATTGAGTGACAGCTGCAGTCAACAAAATTCCATGCAACTTAATGTTTTGGACTGCAGCTGTTAATAGTTAAAATCTTTCAATAAACTACAAAAAATCTTATTGGCCTTTTACAATGGCGGAGAGCCATCTGAGAACATTACTCATAGTAATGGAGAGACACATTTCTACACCTTGAAATAAACATGTTACTTAAAGTTCCTTTTTCAAGATGCTACAACATAAAATTACAGGATACTTCATACAATGCAGAGACTATGCCTGAAAATGAGAGTGAAGTTAATAGTGAACCCCATTATTTCAGAGCTTTCTAATTTTTACAGGAGGACATAGAGGATATAGAAGTTGTAATCTTAGTGCACATCGATTTTAACTCTGTGTTTATATTATTTTATATAATATAATTGTTGTTATATATATATTTATTATATTAGTAATAATATATATATAATTTTTTTTTTTTTTTACTACCTTCTCAGCGCACATCTCCTTAGAAAATTACAACTTCAAAATCTTCTATACCCCCAATGTAAAATTCATCCTTGCACTCCCTTTCCTTCTGCCTTGGATGAAGGGACACCCTAAGCGGTTCCTACTTCGCCTACTGTTATATACGGTATGCTTATTTTTCTTATATATATATATATAATATATTTATATATATATATATATTATTATATATAAATATTTATATAATATGATATTATTATACTATACACACACACAAACATCCACTCAGAGGCTGGATTCATATGAATCCTTTTGTTTCTATAATTATTCTATCTATATTTTTGTATAGTGTTCTATCTATATTATTTTATCTATATATATTCTACTGTATATACACTGTAATATGTACTGTTTTAGAAATTTATTTTCTTCTCTTGTATAAGTTTCTTTCACCCACCTAGCTGGTATAGATAAGTAAAATTCTAAAGTTTAGGATGAACTGGTGTTGGAAACAGACGGGGGAGTGTGCAAGTAAAAACCACCACAATACTAGAGCAAATGTAAAGAGAACTTGTCCCCTAGGTTATGCTGAGAACAGCACAAGCTAGTGACAGACCTGCTGTTTCCAGTGCTGTGCCCCTTATTCTGTAAGATGCTTTTGTTTTAGAGTATGTACCCCTCAAATCTTATTCATGAGTAGGTGTTAGCTCCGTGCACCAAAGGCTAGCCCCGCCCACTGACAGTTTTTTCACATGTTTCTACCTATTCAAAGTAATAGGTTTGTCAGTTGAGGTGGGCGGGCTAGCTTCAGGTGGGCGGGGTTTGAAAAAACTGACACTCTGAATGACTCTTCGAATGACTCTTCTGGTTGAAAAGTGCAGATTTGAGCATTAAATACTCGAAAATCCCAGCATCTTAGAGAATAAGGGACACAGCGCTGGAAACAGCAGGTCTGACACTAGCTTGTGCTGCCCTCAGCCGGGGAGGGCAAAAATTATGTGACATGTTCTCTTTAAGGCTAGGTCTACACAGCATAGGACAAAAAAACGAATCAAAAACCAAATCCTAAAAAAACTGCTTTGAACGTCAGTTTTTTGTCCAGAGCAGCTTTGTTTCCGATAAGTTTTTTTGATGGTTTTCAGTATATAGTCACATTTTTTATACTGTGATTGGACAGTTTTTAATATATGCAAAATCCATATACCTTGTTAAACGCCTCGGCAGTTTTTCAGCAGAACCATCCAAAAACAGTGGCAAAAACTGCCAAAAAAACATTCAGCGGTTTACATAGACTTCAGTAGTACATTTTCTGCCCTGCTCTGTTATTTTTTGCAACATGTTACAAAAAACAAGTAGCAGCATAGTTTTTACTATTGGGGTGCTTTAACACGCCAGAGACCAAACACCGGTCGGGAAATACTGACTGGTATTTGGTCTTTTTTTTTGCATGCATGGGGGCGGTTCTGTCCGCAGTTTGTATATTCAATCCCTCCCCCTTCACACCCACATGCTCATGTTCTGCCCGTAAACCGGACAGAAGAATAAACATGTTCTAAGCTTTTCAGAACGCCGGCAGTGTTAAAAACCATCCAGCAGAAAATCCGTGCAGTGTGCACTGCTGCACGGATTTTCTATTTAACTTAATGTACTGTAAAAATTTGACAGTTGGTTTACAGACAACTTTTAAATCTAAAAACCGTCTGTATACTATGTTCCAAATTATTATGCAAAAAGTGTTTAGGATCGATAAGGTAAGAATTTTTTTGTTTGTCAGTTAAACTCTTTGATGGTGATGTGTGTCAGGGCTCTTTATATCACTGAAAGCATTTGCAGACACCTGTACTAATTAGTTTGTCAGGTGTGTCCAATTAAAGGCAAGACTACTTAAGAAGGCTGTCCCACATTATTAAGCAACCTACATTTTCAGCCAAAATGGGAAAGAAAAAGGCTGTGTCGGCTGCTGAGAAGCAACAAATTGTGGAGTGTTTAGGTCAAGGCATGACTACAATCAACATTGCCAAGACACTTTATCATGATCATCGCACAATCAAGAAGTATGTAGCTGATTCACACCCACACACGTGTGCGTGCGGATAAGGGAAAATTGAGGACTCTTTCCAACAGGAAATTACGTCATGTTAAAAGAGCAGCTGCAAAAATGCCTTATCATAGCAGCAGACAAGTTTTTGAAGCTTCTGGTGCCTCTAACGTCCCCCGAACAACAAGATGCAGGGTCCTTCAAAGATTTGCAGCTGTGCGTAAGCCATCCTGTTGACCTCCTCTATCCACTGCACACAAGCAGAAACGGCTCCAGTGGGCCAAACAATACATGAAGACTGACTTCAAAACTGTTTTGTTTACCGATGAGTGTCGTGCAACGCTCGATGGTCCAGATGGATGGAGTGGAGGATGGCTGGTTGATGGACACTATATACAAAAATATTATCCCTATTTCAACACGTTTGTTCAAGGTTGCTATAATAGGGATTCTCCAATTCCCAATTACATGAATACTAGAAAAGATACATGAGGCAACCAATTTATGTATAAAATCTTCAAACTTTACTTGCACAAAATATAAAACATATTATAGCCCATTAGGCTTACCGCACAATTTTCATCCTTATTGAAGGGTAGCAGAACAACGCTCATTCCATTTTCGGAAGTAAATAAAGTCCTGTAAAGGTACGTTTTGTGGAGGAGTGGAGCTGCTGCACTGGGTGCAGAGCACCTGCGACGTTTTCACCTCTGAAACGTCGCAGGTGCTCTGCACCCAGTGCAGCGGCTCCACTCCTCCACAAAACGTACCTTTACAGGACTTTATTTACTTCCGAAATGAAATGAGCGTTGTTCTGCTACCCTTCAATAAGGATGAAAATTGTGCGGTAAGCCTAATGGGCTATAATATGTTTTATATTTTGTGCAAGTAAAGTTTGAAGATTTTATACATAAATTGGTTGATGGACACCCCATGCAAACACAGCTACGGCGCCAACAAGGAGGAGGTGGAGTAATGTTTGGGGCTGGAATCATGGGGAGAGAGATTGTCGGCTCATCTAGGATCCCTGAAGGTGTAAAGATGAACTCCATAATGTATGTGGAGTTTCTCAAACCGCACTTCCTGTCATGGTTCAAGAATAAGAACCGTGCATTCCGCAGCAAGATCATTTTCATGAATGATAATGCACCGTCTCATGCTGCAAATAACACATCTACATCTCTGGCTGCTATGGGCATAAAAGGGGACAAACTTATGGTGTGGCCCCCATGCTCCCCTGACCTCAACCCCATTGAGAACCTCTGGAGCATCATCAAAAGGAGCGTCTATGATGGCGGGAGGCAGTTCACATCTAAGCAACAGCTCTGGGAGGGTATTCTGTCCTCATGCAAAACAATTAAAGCAGAAACCAACCAAAACCTGACAAATTCAATGGACGAGAGAGTTCAGAAGCTCATTTCGAACAAGGGCTCCTATGTGCACATGTAACATCACCTAGAATAAAGTTTTGACTTGAAAACTGTTTGATTTCATTTTGTAATAACCTGCTAATGCTTATAATTTCACAAATGACCTTTTTTTCGTTATAAAAATGAAAAGGTTGAAAACTCTGCCGTGCATAATAATTTAGAACATGCATTTTGAGTGTATTTTGAGTTTTCTTTTTTATAAAATATACTGTTATCATAGGCAGTTTGTTCAAAAATCTTTCAATTATACTCTAATAGTTGATGACTGGAAAATTACAATGATTGCAATTCATATAGGTAATTTTGGAAAATAAGAGAAAATATTATTTGCATAATAATTTGGAACACAGTGTAGATACGACTGAAAACCTGTGCCGTGGGGACAAGTCCATAAGGTCTATGGGATCTGTTTTCAGTTGTTTTTTTCAGTGGTTTTAGAAAACAAAAACGCTGAAAAAACTACTGTTTTTGTGTGCTGTGTAGACATCATAAGTCCCCTATAAGCATGCTATGAGAACAGTGTTTGATGCCCTGCTGTCTTGGTCCAGTTGAGTGCCCTTGAATAAACAGAACTGTACTGAAACCTTAGCTAAGTATTCTGTTTTGCTATGTTTATTGTTTATGATTTCTTATGTCTTTTTCTTTCATTTAATTTATTAAATGTGCATTCACATATGTCAGTAATGTGTGCATTTCTTTTGTGTCGATCAATCCAAACATAATCCACATTTAACACAGCTAGATTCACACAACATATGTCTCCTTTCCTGCTATAAAATATTATAATATGCAGATAATCTGCTTTTTCGCCTGTCTGAACCTCGGATTAATATCTAAAGCATATTTCCAGAATAACACTTATACTGTACTCATTTTAACCTCAAAATGTATCAAAAGTCAGGCATATTGAGTATAACCCTCCACAGAATACTGTTCTTCAAATTAGCAGATTCCTTTCCTTTTAATTTGGCAACATTAGCAATAAAATATATAGGGATCCAGTTGCCTAATGACACTGCCTTTCTTTAGTCACTAAATTACACCCCCATATGTGACCTTTGCCGATTATTATAAAGTATGACCGGGACAAATATTGAAAAGGCATGTTTTCCTGTTTTGGGTATTTAGGTACATCTGAATTGAATACTTTACTCTAGCTCTTATTCTTGTTTCATACTATCCCTGTACGTGTCCTATGACTTTTTTTCACCCATATTTTCCCTGTACCTGGGTCAAAAAACAGCACATATTGTTTGTTCTACATTTTCTCATATAAATGACTGTGGGAAAATGGGGCAACCAAATTTGCACCCTTTAATTGCACAGAACAGTTAATTGATACTATCTAGAGATGGGCGAATTTCTCAAAAATTCGATTCGCCGACTTAGCCGAATTTTCCGACAAAATTTGTTTCGGTCCGAATTGCTTCGGGAAGAATCGCATTAAAAAACAGCTATTTCCAGGCTGCACAGAGCCTGCAGGGTGCTGTAGAATGTTGTGCCATGCTTAAATATGCAGAGGGAGCTTGGTTTGGTCTTCATACAATGTTGTGTTTTAGTATCATGCAGATGACTGCTGCCGCTCTTAGAATCGCTTCACTATAAAATTCCCTGGGCACTTAAGAGGGCAAAACTGACCAAAAAACTGAAGCGGGAATGTAGCCTGATAAAGTCATGGAAAAAAACAAGCTGAGGGCTCAGGTGGCAACATCAGTGACAGAGTGTGGAGGTGACGGCAGTAGCCACAGCAGCATGAGGTCAGAGAGTGGCACAATGACATTCCGGAGGTGGCAAAACAGGAGTAGACCACAGAGTGGCACAATGACACAGTGTAGAGGGCACGGCAGCCGCCACAGCAGCAGCATGAGATCAGACAGTGGCTCAATGACATTCCGGAGGTGGCAAAACAGGAATAGGCCACAGAGTAGCACAATGACACAGTGAAGAGGGCACGGCAGCAGCCACAGCAGCAGCATGAGGTCAGACAGTTGCACAATGACATTCTGGAGGTGGCAAAACAGTAGTAGGCCACAGAGTGGCACAATGACAGAGAGTGGAGGTGACGGCAGCAGCAGCATGAGGTCAGAGAGTGGCACAATGACACAGTGTGGAGGGCACGGCAGCAGCCACAGCAGCAGCATGAGGTTAGACAGTGGCACAATAACAGAGTGTGGAGGGCACGGCAGCAGCCACAGCAGCAGCATGAGGTCAGACAGTGGCACTAGGTCATTCTGGAGGTGGCAAAAACAGAAGTAGGCCACACAGTGGCACAATGACAGAATGTGGAGGGCACGGCAGCAGCCACAGCAGCAGCATGAGGTCAGGCAGTGGCACAATGATATTCTGGAGGTATCAAAAACAGGGGGTTACCCCAACAAGTGGCACAATGACAGTGGGGAGGTGGGGAAATTTCCCCACCCCCCTGGAAAAGATTGGGTGGCAGATGGAAAAATTTGTCACCCCAAGATGTGGGGCCCTTTCAGGCGGGTGGCGGCATCAGAATAGGGGGCCTGGGGGGTAGTTTAAACCCCCAGACTTTTTTCCACAGTTTGGGGTGACCCGTTCGGCTGATGTAGCCCTGACCCCCAAAGGGCCTTGGGGTTTTGGGAAATTTTGGGGCTGCCCACCCCTTTAAATTCTTTTCTTAAAAAAGGGTTTCTGTCGTTCCACATTTCTTCAAAAACCTTAAGGGCATGCCCGGGAATGAATTTTTTAACAAGGGAAATTTAAAATTTGGTCCTTTAAAGGGAAATGGGAAAAATTTTTTTTTTTTTTTTTTTTGTCGATTTTTATCCCTGTTTTGGTAATATACGCATTAAAATGTTTTGGCATTAAAAAAAAAAAAAAGGGGATGTTTCAATCTGAAAAAATAAAAGGGAAAAATAAGATCTATGGGAAAGGGAACTTTGGGGCCCCCAAGATGAAAATTGTTCTCTAAAGTATTCAAACAGTCGTACTAAAAAAAAATAAAAGGGGGATGGAAGGGAGAAAAAAAAAAGCTGTCCAAACCCTTTTTTGTGAATGGGGAAGGAAAAAGGGGAAAGCCTTAAAAAAAATTAAAAATTTGGATCCAAATAAAATTTATAAAAATGGGGAAAAGGGGTTGGGGGGGTTTTGTCAAATTAAAAAAAACTTAGTCCCTAGAAAAAGGGAAAAAAACCCCCCAATTGGAGGATAAAAAGTATATTGAAAATTTTTAAGGGGGGACCCTTACTAATGAATTTAAAAAAGACATTAAATGATTTTTTGAGGGGGCCCCATATTGAAGGTCTTATTACTACTTTAAAAAAAAATGCTCTAATTAAAAGGGAACCCGGGGGGGTTAAACCTATTTTGTTTTTGGTTTCCAAAAGGAAACCAAAATCATCCCAATCCCCCCCCGGTCCGACCAATTTTTAATCTGGGGGTCGCCCTTATTTTTGGACCCCTTTGCAAATTTTTTTTGACATTTTTTTTAAAAAAATAGAGTTAAGTTTTGCCCCCCACAATCTTAGAAAAATACAGGTCAATTTTTACAAAATATGGGGCGAGCTTTGATCAAAAGGGAAAATTTAAATTTATGTTATTTTTGATTTTAAAATTTCATTTTTTAAAAACATTCCCCATAAAAAGGGGTATAAATTAGCAGAAAGGGGAGGCACAAAGGAAGCTGAACTTAATTTAACCCGGAAAATATTGCTTTATTATTCATTGCGGGACATTGCCCTAAAGAAAAATTTTTTTAGATTTGGGGGGAGGGAAAATTTACTTGAAGCTACAGGGACCTCGTTTGGGTTCCCCTTTTGGCTCCAAGTTTTCCCAATGTTTTCAGGGGCTCCCATTGGAGAAAAAATTCTTCTTATCTTCAAAATTATGCTAAATTTTTAACGGGTCTTGGTTTTAGATTTTGTCGATGGACTTTGTTCGTCCTTTGGACGGGCCGGAGACACAATTTTATGGATTTCTAAAAATTTATATAAATTTATTTAAACAAAAATTTAATTGAGTTCACAAAGACAAAAAAAAACCAAGACCAAACATTATTTAGATGTACAGGGTCCAAAAAAGGGTTTAAAAGGGTTTCAAAACAAACTTGAAACACAAAAAAATCAGATCGTAAAAAAGTATTACGCCGTGAAAGCTTTCATGCTCCACAATGTTCCCAAAGGCAAATTTCCCCAAAGGGGGGAAATTTTTTTCGAGCCCGATGCATTTTTTCCATGAAATTTTTAATTGGGAAAAAATTCAAAAATAAAACCCGAAATTTTTAACAACGGGGTTATGAAAAGCTAAATTACTAAGGGTAGGGGAAAAAACTTGATGCAAAAAAAAGAGGAAAAATTTTCTTATTAAGAAAACCCGGGGAAAAAAAAAGCCCCGGATAGGGTCACCTTTTTATCTTAAAAATTTTAGGGCCCCTGCCCCCGTTTAATTTTAAAAAAAAAAAACAATAAATACTGGGGGATACTTCCCTGGGGGACTTTCAATTTGGGGATTGTTTAAAGAAAAAAACCTATGTTTGTTTACCCCCAAGGGGCCCCACTTTTTGGGGAATGACTTGGTTCACAATTACCCACTAAAAAGAGAAACTAAACAACGGTATTTCCCCAAAGGAAAAGAAAGCACATATGCCCTTTTTAAATTGTCAAAAATGCAGTACATCATAAAGGGGGGGCCAAAAATAAATCTTTTTTCCAAGGGGATACTTATTCAAAAGGGGGGTTTTTTTTCCCCGCAAAAGTAGCTCAGTGGTGGGACCTTTTTTAAAAAGCCCCCGCGGTAAACCTTTTGGGCGGGAACCCAAACCCGGGAGGATGGGTAAAAAATACGTTTTAAACGAACAAGGTCTGCCATTAGGAAGGGATAAACAAAAAAAAGATAAAAATGAAATTGGGAAGGGGGTGATAAAGATAAAAAATATAAAAACATTTAAAGTAAAATGTGGCCCAAGCACTTTTTTGAGGCAAAACATAAAGTAACAGGTTAAAGTGGGGGGGTTTTAAATTTGGGGGAAGTTAAAAAGTGGGGTTAAAACAAAAAAAGTCATTTATTAAAGGGGAGAAATTTTTTGGATAATTCCCCAGGGTGCCCTATAAAACCCCGAGGGTTTGAATGAAAACATTAAACTTTAAAAATGTTTTTAAATTATATCCCTTGGAAAAAAGTTAGTATCTTTTTTGTTCCAGCGGGATAGTTTTATAAGGATCAGTTACATCTCACTGCGCAAAGCTTGGGTAAAAAAGTTTACCTTCGAAAAAGTGCCCAAATTTTGCGGGCGGGGCCGGGGGGCGTCCAAACTACCCTCTCCTAACCTCATGCGGTTTATGAAAAATTATGCTTGGGATTAAGGGCTTCCTGATAAGTATTTCCCCGCTTGTTTTTTCATGTATTCCCCGCAAAAATTGGTTTTCTTGTTTTTACTTTTAAACAATATTAAAAATTTTTTAATTTCAGCTTTTGGGCAATTGCTAATAGGCAGTAGCCAAAGCAGCAAGAGGTAGAGAGTGGCACAATGAAAATTTCCGGAGGGGGGCAAAACAGGGGTAGGCCACGGGGGTGGACAATGACACTTTTTGGGGGGCACGGCAGCAGCCACAGCAGCACTGAGGGGCAGACCCCCCCCCCCCCCCCCCCCTGGCTCAATGAAAATTCCGGAGGGGGGCAAAAAAAGGGAAAAGGCCACAGAGTTTTCACAATGACACAGGGGGAAGAGGGGGAAAGGCAGCAGCCACAGCCCGGGAGGGATGGGGGGTCAACTGTTTCAGAATGACATTCTAGGTGGCAAAAAAAGTAGTAGGGCCCCAGAGTGCACAAAGACAGAGAGTGGAGGGGAAAAGGCAGCCCGCGCATGAGGTTTAAGGGGAGTGGCAAAAATGGGCACAGTGGGAGGGCCCCGGGGAGCGCCACAGGCCCGCAGCAAGGGGGTTTTTTAAAAGGGCCCCAATTTACAGGTGGGGGGAAAGGCAGCTCCACAGCAGCAGCCTTTAGGTCAGGGCAGTGGGACAATTTTACATTCTGGAGGTGGCAAAAAAAAGAAGTAGGCCCCCAAAAGTGGGACAATGACAGAAAGGTGAGGGGGAACGGCAGCAGGGCCCCGCAGCAGCAAAGAGGGCAGGAAAGGGCACAAAGTTTTTTCTTAGGTATCAAAAACAGGAGTAGGCCACAGGGGTGGCACAATGACAGTGTGGAGGTTGGGGGGCAAAACCAGTCCCGGGAAAGATTGTTGGTGGCAAAATGGAGAAAAAACGTCAGCAATGTTTTGGCATTTAGGGGGGTGGGGGCATCAGAATAGGGCTGAAAGGAGGTTGTTTTAACCCCGGGCTCATTTCTCACAGTTTGGGGGGAGCCGTCATGGGATGTTTCTGACGCCTAAGGCATTGGTTTTGTGGAAATTTTTTGGTGATCCCCCGCCCTTTAAATTTATCTTGACAAAGGCGCGTTCCCCATTTTCCCTGGACAAGCGGGGGTTTTCCCCTTTGGGTTTTAAAAAAAGGCCCCCCGAAGGGACTGAACTCCCGCCTATGCCCCCAAATACGGGGCCCGGGCAGGACAGCTTCTTTCCCCTGCAAACTCGGCAAGTTGCAAAACCCACATCCAAATTTTTGGGTGGGCCCTTTTCCAGCTGGTTTTTAAATGGGGGGGCCAAAAAGTTTTCTTTCCAAGTAGGCCAAACCCCCTATTTTGGGTTTAGGGTCTGCTCCAGGTCCTGCTTTCTGCTGCCCCTTTCTGGCAACTTTTTTCCCCCCTCACTAGCCCGGGGGAAGGGAAACTGCTCATTTAGTGACTCCAGACTTAGGTTGCGCTGGGTGGAGCGGTACTGCTCCGCCCCCCCAAACCCCTTTTCCCAGAGTCGCGACAGTATACGTGAGCGCTGAAAAACCCCCGGTCCCGACCCGTCAAGGAGGACAATGACGCACCCAAGGGAAGGCGGCACAACTGATAACCGGGGGGATTTTCCCCATAGTGTTTGAAGG
Source organism: Phyllomedusa bahiana (assembly GCA_025379985.1). Classification (NCBI taxonomy): domain Eukaryota; kingdom Metazoa; phylum Chordata; class Amphibia; order Anura; family Hylidae; genus Phyllomedusa; species Phyllomedusa bahiana. Next base: position 20,717 of record JAODAL010028237.1, read on the forward strand.
GTTTTTCCTTCCCCCTTTTAAACAGCTGGGAAAAAAAGGGTCCCCTTTGGACCGGGGCCAGGGGTCCAATAGGGTTTGGGGAGCCCGAAATCACCCTTGCCGGATGGGGCTATTTCGGCTGTCAAATTCCAGGCAAATCAGCATGCTGCGGGCCATCTGCACAAGTGACTCCGAGGGGCTCCCTGCCTACATCTCCACTGTATACTGCCACGGTGCTTGCGGGTCATCTGCCTCATCTTCCTCATCTCCATCTACCTCCTCCAGCTGCTCCTGCTCCTCCTCTCTTGTCACCTGGGTAGAAAATACATTCATTTCACCCGACAATGCTTCTGCTTCAATGTCCTCCTCCTCCTCCAGTTCAATCCCCACCAGACTCATGTGGCCGCGAGATGTAGTCGCCACATCTCCAGTCCCCTGCCCAGACAGATTTTTCAGAATCTGTTCCAGGACATGAAGCAGTGGAATTACATTATTCATCCCGTAGTCCTGGCGACCGACATATAACGTCGCCTCCTCGAATGGTCTCAACAAACGTCAGGTGTCATGCATGAGCTGCCACTGGCTGACATCAAAGTTACACAGGGGAGTACTCCTATCCGCCTGGATTATCAAAAAATAGTTAATGGTCTTTCTCTGTTCATACAGTCGGTCCAACATGTGCAGGCTGGAATTCCAACGGGTGGAAACATCGTATATCAGAGTGTGTTGGGGGAGGCCGTTTTGCCGCTGCAATTCGAGGAGGGTGTTCCTGGCTTTGTGGGAATGGATGAAGTGCATGCACAGTTTCCTGGCCATTTTCAGAATCTCTGAAGATCGGTGGAAGACTTCAGGAACCTTTTCACAACCAGATTGAACACATGCGCCATGCATGGCGCATGACTCATCCCTCCTCGGTGCAGGCGTGGCGGGACCCCATGATTCCCCAATTGTCCGTCACCAAAGTTCCGATTTGCAGTTGGCGCAGAGAAAGCCACACATTCGATTCTTGCTGCATGTTGGGCGGAGTGGCAGTTTTACATCCACTCCCCTGTGTGATCTTCTTCGTTCGCCCGAGGCAAGCCAGGTGTAGAACTGGCGCTGACATCCAGCTGTGGCCCTACACATGTGGTATGATGGAGCAGTACTTGTGGAGGCAGATATGATGGTGGTGGTGGAGGGAGGAGAGGAGTCGGACATTACGGGTAGTTGTGGCCTTCACCGATTGCCCCTGCTCGGCGACGTCACCCCTTGCTGTGGGCTGCAACCTGGCCTGCTCCAGTAATGTTTGTGCACTTGCCAACTCGCAGCGTTAAAGCCTGCCACCTTTCTGTCTGACATACTGTTTGTTTATAAAATGTACAACCTGTTTGAATGAAGATATCTCATATGGATAAATAGCACACCCTCTATTTGACTCCAAAGAACCCAGTAACAAGCTTGGGAAACCCTTGTATATGAATTTTGCGCTTCACAAATGGGGCAGGAAAAATTTTTACCTTGTTTGTGCCTTTAAAAACACTGTGTATTTTACAGAATATAAAAGCACAAACAACAGCTTAATTGAAATATACATTTAAATGAATTAGCTACAGACAAAATATCTTCTTTGGGGGCGGGAAAAAGAAACATTTCTTTTACTAAGTACACACTGCAGAAAAATACTTAGTTAACCTTGGATTGTAAATTGGCGCAAAAGAAATGTGCTGGCCCAAAAATATCCAGGCTTTGTAGCGTGTTAAAATGGCGTGTATTTTAGCGGTACACAACAACCAGAAGAAAAAACCCTTGGTATTTAAGCCTTTAGTTGGAATTATGCTACAGGCAAAATTTCTTTTTTTGGTGGTGAAAAAGAACGTATTTTTAGTGACCACAACACAGAAGCAACGCTTAATTAACCACATGCTGGTAAATTGGCACAAAAGAATTGAGCATCCAAAAATTTACCACTTTGTAGTCCGTGTTTAAAATGGCGTGTATTTTACTGTAGCACAACACAAATAAACTTGTAATTAACCTTCGGTTATGAATTATGATAAAGTAAAATGTCTTTTTTAGGCCGGTGAAAAACGAACCTGTTTCATTTTAGTGACGCACACAATGGCAGAACAACTCTTAATTAACCCCTGGATGTAATTTGGCGCAATAAGAATTGAGCAACCAAAAATTACCAGGCTTTGTAACAAGTGTTAAAATGGTGTGTATTATACTGGTAAGCACAACAACAGAAAAACTTGTAATAATAAAACCTTCATTTTTTATGAATTTATGCTACAGGTAAAATGTCTTTTTTGGCGGTGAAAAAGAATCGTTTTCTTTTAGTGACCACAAGAGCAGAAGCAATGCTTAATTAAACCCTGGTATAAATTGCAGGAAAAGAAATGAGGCAACCCAAAAAGAAGTGTATTTGGATTGTAAAAAAAAACGCTGTTTTCTAAATGAACTACAACAGGAAGCAGGCTTAGAATAACCCTTGGATATTTAATGTGCTGTTAGTCAGATAAGCAATTAACATGTATAGCAGCTGCATTGGACGCACACTGATTCAGTTCCAATACCCCACAAAATCAGAATATGAATGTAAGAGGAAGGCAGTCTCTGAGACCAGCTGTGTACAACCACCACCCCCCAAAAATCTCTCCGTATAAAAATGAGTATCTTTAGTAAACCTTAGTTATCATACGCAGTACCTTGGCATAGCACCTTCCCTACTCAGGTAGGCAGTGAGAGTGGTATGAGCTCCCAGCGTCGCGCCCCGGACTTATAAAGTGGCGGTGACGTCACAGAACCCGCCGGTCTCTGATCTGGCTTCATCTCTGCACATGTCATGTAGGCCTATGCCCTTCTTCCTCCCAGAGTTTCTATTGCCCCATGTAATGCGCCATTTGCTCCAGCGACCCATTTTTTCAATAAAAAGCACTGCTTCGTTCACGCGAAAGTACCCCAAACTTCACTATCGTTCAGAAACGGCGAAGTTTACCTGAATATTCTAAATGAATTCCAACTTCGTTAGAATCCAATTCGCCCATCTTTCTAAAGGGCTATCGCAATTGACCTGAAGCCATTTAGTGTCATTCTTGGACACAAGTTAGTACTTTTTTCATTAAATACCTGCCACCTGCACTTGTTTGCTAGGAGCAAGCCTGCCATTTTCTGTCAATGTACACCCCAGCAATAGCCCTACTTGTAGCCTGGCTTTTGTATTTTTTCTCTCCATGTGATATTTTCCCTTCTTATACCCTCATGCTTTGCTACGCCTATTCTGGCAGCCAGATATTTTCATTTGTTATTGTTTTAAAGAGAGCTCATTTAAAAAAAGTAAATAAATAAAAGCCTCAGCATTTCTGCATAATGTCATCTATGTCTCTCCAAATTTCGCAGATTCTTGGCCATAATAATAATAATATAATAATAATAATAATAAATAAAATAACTAATAATTATTATTATTATCATTATTACATTCTAAAAAAGCTACTGTACAAATGAGACACGAGGTGGGATTGGTCCTGCTGCAAGTAAAGCTTACAATCTATTAGGATGTATTGTGAAACAAAGGGTGACAAGTGGCTTGGTTTAGCAATGGTCCAGCCAAGTTTAGCATAAATAAGGGTAGTATATGCATGAAAAAGTGGAAAAACCTGGTCCATCCCGACCATATATCTGTATACAGATAGTGGCCTGATGGGTGTCCAAAGATTCAGGAAGTGATGAATGTGTGACAGAATTTGGGGGATCAACAATTAGGGATCTTGTTAGACTTGTCTAAGAAGATGAGTTTTCAGAGAGCACTTAAAACTGTGAGGGTTGTGAGTGTGCCTGATCACATGGGGTAACATGTTCCAGAGAACTGGTGCAATATGTGCAAAATCTTGGAGACGGGCAGGGGAGGTTCGGATGAGTGAGGTGTGTAATCTTAGTTCAGTATCAGAGCGGAGAGACCGGGTAGGGTGGTAGACAGAGATGACGGAGGAGATGTAGGGGGTGCAGCGCTGTGGAGAGCTTTATGGGAGAGAGTGATTAGTTTATGTTGTATTCTGTACTGAATAGGCAGCCAGTGCAGAGACTGACACAGGTTAGAGGTATCAGTATAGCGGCTGGAAAGAAAGACCAGCCTGGCTGCTGCATTCAGGACAGATTGGAGAGGAGAGAGTTTACAGAGAGGGAGACCAACAAGTAGAGAGTTACAGTAATCAAGACGATAAAGAATAAGAGCAACAATAAGAGTCTGGGTTGTTTCCATAGTGAGAAAAGGACGGATTTTGGAGATGTTCTTATGGTGCAGGTGACAGGAGCGGACAAGGGATTGGATATATGGGGTGAAGGACAGATCAAAATCTAGTATAACCCCAAAACCACCATTTTACATATAGAATACTCACCGCCATACAGCAATTTGGAAAGGTGCCTTGATATATGTTTCACACCTAAAGAGCTAGCTTTTTTATTATACAAATCCTCTCTGCCAAGCATGATTCAAAGTCTTAAAGTCTTATTTTAAGCTCAAGATGGTAAAGGGTCCCCGGCAAACATCTTGGGCGACATGTATGAAACTAGGTGCATCGAAGTTCATTTTCTCATCTTTTTTTCAGTGTATAATGCACCTGAATGAATGAAAGTGGTTTTTTTTTGTGATTATAAATGAGGTCTAAAGTTCGACGCACCACGCCTATCTGTTAGGCACATTATGGAAATTAGGCAAATTAGTAATGCGCCAAACATGTATAAAGGTTATACACAGGCTGGAAACAAGAGAAAAGTCATTAGAATAGCATGTCAGTAAATAGAAAAAAAACTACTGAACCCGGGCTTGGTGGACTACAGGTCCCAGAAATCCTTTGCTGTGTGACCTTGCGTATGTAATTTAAAGGGTGAGAGAAAAGCAAAAAAAAATTTTAAAATTAAAATGTAGAAAAAAAATTAAAAATAAAAAAATCTAAACAACATCTTTTTTTGGGGGTTTTTTAAGTAAAAATTATTTTTTTATGATTATATTTTTTTTAATTTACATTTGTTAGGATATATTTTTAAAATTTTGTGGATATTATAAAATTTTTATTTTAATTTTAAAATGATCACTTTTTTCCTTTAAATTTAAAAAATTTTTAATTTTATAAATTTTTATAATTAAATAAATTACTTTTTATTTTTTGGCTTGGGAAACTTAAAAAATATTGAACACTTTTTTCCCCAAACAGCAAAATCTACCCACTTTGCTCCTCGGGCTCAGGTAAAACCAATTGAAACCCTGAGTATAATGCGCCTATTTTCCGAACCACTTTTCATATATGTGTCAAAATAAAACTGCGGTGAAAAACAGGCCCCCCAAAAAACCCCCCCTAAATTTTTAAGGCGCTTAAAAAGTGTCTTAAAACCCAAGCACCAAAACACTTTTTGTTAGGTGCTTTAGACAGGGTTGCCGCTCCCCTTTTGGCGCTTTAAATACTTCAGAAATGGGTGAAAAACCTGATAACACATTTTTCCCCTTATCTGAATGTCTTATTCTCTCAGAATTCTATTTTTTTTGGATGGGGGAAAAGGGCCCACGGGGCATTATTACCCCTTTTTTTTAAAAAAAGTCCTGGCCCTTTAACACTAAATGTACTGACTTTCACCTTCCACTCTCTGTTCTTGCTCAATCAGCATGACATCCGCTTGTCCTCCTATCCTAAATTGGTAATTCTGTCACTTAATAAATGCAGGCAGAGTCTGGATCCCAGCTATTTAAATAGAGATGGCGACCCCCTCCCAAACTCTGGCTGTCAAAGGTTTTCAGTTTTGTTGTATTTTAAAGCTCATTTTCCCCTGAACAGACAAACAAAAATTGAAATTTTTTTGCAGAAATATCAGCAGGCTCAGTTTCCTCAGTATGATAGTGAAAGGAAAGAAGAAAAAACAAAAACACGGGTTTAAAAGCAATTAAAAAGGGTACGGGAGATACTTATTTTTTTAGATCCTACAAAAAGGGAAATGTCAAAAAAAACCCGGGTTTTCAAAGCGGGGAATCATTATGGAAACAGCCAAAATCATAAGGCAACTAGAACTTTTTTTCTAAATTACAGAAATATGTTTTAGCAAAGATGTACATGCCCTTTAATGCTTTCAATGGGTAAACAGATGCAATTTATCCGGGCACAAAAACTTTGCGGGGAAAACAAAAAAAAAATCAAAACCCAAAAAATTTGCTGCTTTTTTCCTTCATCCTGCTTCCCAAAATCAGAATAAAAAAAAAGTTAAAAGCACAGATCCCCCAAAATTTTAAAAACAAGTGAAGTCAACTGTTAATTCTAAAAAAAAAAGGGCCTAGAAAGGGTAAAAATACTTTAAAATTTTACATAGTACTAAAAAAACTATTTCAGAAATCCTTTTTTTAATTTAAAGCAAAAAAACCCTTTTCCTTTTTCCTTTGAACGTTCCCATTTTGACAACTTTTTGGTTTTTTTCTATTTTTTGGAAAAAAATTGGAGTTTTTGTTCCCGGCACCCCAAAAGTCCTAAAATGGAAAATTTAATTTAGTAAATTCTAAAAAAAGTTTGGGAAAAATTTTTTTTTTATTTTTCAGTTTTAGGAACCAGTTCTAATAAATTCTATGAAACCCCAAAGGGGTGGGTAAAAAAATTTTAATTTTTCCCCTTTAGATTAATTATTTTTGGGGGGGGGGGGAAATTTTTTTCTAAAAGGGTTTTTGGGGGAGGACCCATATATTTTAGAAACACTGTAAACCTTAACTAGTGCCTTTAAACATTCCTAATAAAGTAGGTCCACAAATCCACAAGGTGCTTTTTCATTTATTTAATTTGAGCAAAATAGCACACTAGGGTCGAAAGGGAGGGTTTTCAAAAAAACTCAGAAAATCAAGTAAAAAAAATATTTAATTGTGTACCCTTTAAAATCCCCCTTTTGAAATTAATACAGTACCCACATGAATAAAAATTTTAGGTCTAAAATTCACTTTGTTGCCCAAGAAACCCAAATTTCAAGCCCCACTTTCAACTCATATGTGCCCTGAAAAAATTAAAAGGGGGCACTCTGTTTGATTGCTGGGGCCCCAAGAAAGGGGAATTTTTAGACCAACATTTTCATAAAATTCCCCCAAAAATGTTCAAGTTTTGCCTTTTACTTAATTTCTGTTAAACAGCAGGATTCACAAATATCCTAATTGCTGTTTTTATTACTTTGGGGGAAGAAGGTGGGGTTGAAAATGGAGTGTTTTTTAAAGAAGAAAACAACTGCCCCTCAAAGTCCCCCTTTAGAACTGAATCAACCCTAAATATCGAAAAAATTTTTTTAAAAAAAAAAGGGCTGCTAAACGTATAGTTTATAGTGTCCTACATAATAAAAGGTTATTTAAGAAATTATGTCAAAATAAAGTAAACATATGGTCAATGTTAATTATTGATTGATTTTTGTGTATGACTGTCTTACATGCATAAAAATTCAAATTTTAAACATTTAACACCAACAAAACCCAAAAAATGTTTTAAAAAAAAAAGCAAAAGTTATTTCCACATAAAAGGACATGTCAGATTTGAAAAATGGGGCTGCATCCTGAAAGTCAATGCTGACTGCATTGTTAATGCACTTGAAGGGAAAATTCATTCAAAATATGTTTTCAAGATGAAAGTGCCCTATAGAGTGTTTTGATTTTATTTGTTCTTGGCTCAGAAACTTGATCCCAGCCTTGAAAAGGGACTTTTTAACTATATAGGAAAATTTTATGCCCTGCAAATAAAATGGGGGGTTTACAGATCATATGGTAAAAAAGGGCCATCTTCTAGAAATCTTAGCATGACATATCAAAAGATTATTTTGACTGGAATGGGAATAGGAGCCTTCAGTTATAATATCAAATTTTAATAGCCCCCTCCCTTTGCTGCTTAAAATTTTTTTCAAAAAATTTGGAATATTAAGAGAATTTAATTGTAGTCCAATATCACTTTTTTTTAAAGCTTTTGTTTTTTTATTTTAAAAAACTGTCCCAAAGTAAAATGATTTTACTGTAAAGTGATTTCCCTCACTATGGCACAAGTTTATATTAAATATCAACGAAAAATACACCTTTTGTAAAACAGAAATTAAGATCAAATCTGGGAAATACATCGAAAGCATGATCATTTTTAAAAAAAACTGAAAAAAAACCATTTAAATATGGAAAACTTAAAAATTTTTTCCAAATTTCCCCAACAACTTTTTAATATTAAAAATTTTTTTTAACATTTTTAACAAAAAACCCAAAATTTTTAAAGATTTATGTGCCCTTTTAAAAAAATTTTTAATATGATATTTACATCCGGGGCTTCAACAACATTTTTGAGCCAAATCCTGAAAATCCCTGGCAAACGGTGAACAGCTACAAAAGTCCCCCCGCACTTTCCTTTAACCAAGAAATATAGTAAAAAAAAACCCTTAAAAATTTAAAGAGAGGGGCAAATTTTTCTCAAAAATTCGGTTCCCGGTCACTTCGCCAAATTTTTTCCCGACAAAATTCTTTCGGTCCAAATTTAAATTTTGGGGCACGAATCATTTTAAAAAACAGCTTTTTCCAGGCTGCCCAGACCTGCGGGTTTCTGTAAACTTTGTGCCATGCTTAAATTTTCAGGGGGAGTTTGGGTTTTGGGTTTCATAAAAAGTTGGTTTTTAGTTTTACACCCCAAAATGACTGCCCCCGCTTTTAAAATTTCGCTTCCTATAAAATGCCCTGGGCATTTTAGGGGGGCAAAACTGACCCAAAAAACTGAAGCAGAACGTAGCCTGATAAAGCATGGCAGCAAAAGCGGGAAAAAAAACAAACTGAGAGCTCAGGTGGCAACATTAGTGACAGAGTTTGGGGGTGCCCGGGCGCCACAGCAGCAGGGAGGTCAGACATTTCCCCCCCAAAATGACTTTCGGAAGGGGCCCAAAAACATTACCAGGCCGAAGAGGGGCACAATGACACGTGGGGGGCAGGGTTTGGCAGCAGCATGTTTCAGCAGGGGCAAAATTTAAAAAATTCGGGAAAGCTGGCAAAAAAGGAGTGGGCCAAAAGGGGTAAAATGACCCCGGGGTGGAGGGCACGGCAGGAGCAACACACAGCAAAAGGGCAACAGTGGCACAATGACCCCAGTGTGGAGGGCACGCAGCAGCCACACCCACAGCATGGGGTTCAGACAGTGGCAAAATTTGAAAAATTCTGGAGGGGGAAAAAAACGGGAGGGGGGCCAAAAGTGGGAGGGCAAGGCAGCACCAAGGGCAAGAAAGGGGTTTCAAAACAGTGGAAAACAATGACACAGGGGGAGGCACGACGGGAGTCAAAAAGCAGCAGCAGGAGGTCAGAGATTTTGGGAAAACAATGACATTCTGCAGGGGCAAAAAAGTATTAGGCCACAGAGGGGCCCCAATGATTTAGAGCGGGGCCCAACGGGGGGCAGCAGAAAAGGGGGTCGGCATTTGGCCAATGACAGAAAAGTGAGGTAAAATGACGGGACCCAACACATGGGGGCGGGAGAGTGGAAACAATGACTTTCCCTGGGGGTTGGCAAAAATCCCCAGGCCGCAAGTGGGCACAATGAAAACAGTGGGGATGCCCAGGGGCAACAGCAACACAGCAGCAGAAATGAGCACATAAGGGCACAATGACAGAGTGTTGAGGGGGGTGGAAAATACCACCCCCTGGTAAAGACGGTGGTAGGCAAGGAAAACCCTACACCAAAGTGTGGGGCATCGGGTGGGGGCGGCATCAGAATAGGGGCCCTGAGGCAGGTATTTGGGAACCCAATTTAGGGCCTAAGGAAATTGGTTTTTGGGAAACCCTTTTCCGATCCCCCGCCTAAATTCATCTGAAAAAGGGTCAGCCCGTTCAAAAATTTCCCGTGGAAAAAAGGGGGTTTTCCCCTTTGGGGGTAACGTTTGGCCCCCCCCGCCGCACTGAACACCCCTCAAGGGCCACACTAACGGGCCCGGGGCAGGACAGTTTCCCTTTTCCCACTGCAAACTCGCAAGTTTGGGGGGGCCCCACATTTCCCGTTTGGCTGCCCAGTATTTCCCGCGGGCTTCTAACGGGGTGGGAGAGGCTGTCCAAGTAGGGCCCCCAAACCCGTTTTGGGTTTAGGGGAAAGCCCCCATGTCCCCGCTGCTGCTTTCTTCAGCCGCGCTGCGCGTTTACTTTCCCTCCCCCACAAAGGGGGGTGAAGGAAGCTGCCCCATTATTTACTCCAACTTAGGTTACTGCTGGGTGGAGCTGGGACGCTCCTACCCCCCCCCCACCTTCCCCCAGCAGCCGCGGGAGTATTTCTTTAGCGCTGAGAACCCCCCCCGGGAAAACCTGTCAAGGAGGCGATGGGCCCCACATAGGCACGGCCCAACCGAAATTTCGGAGGATTTTCCCTATTATTTGATTTGGGCTTCCCCTTAATACTGGGAAAAAAGGCTTTCCCCTTTTTTTACCGGGAGCCAGGGTCCAATAGGGAGGGGGCCCCGAAAATCCCCCCCTCTCCGGATGCTGACTATTCCGGGGTGTCACTAAACCAGGGAAAAAAAGCGGGGCGGACACTGGGACAAATGACTCCGAGGGGCTCCCTGCCTCCAATTTTTCCCAGTATACTGCCACGGTGCTTGGGGGTCATCTGCCTCTTCTTTCCCCATCTCCATCCACCCCTCCAGCTGCTCCTGCCCCCCCCTCCCCCTCCCCTTTGTCACCTTTGGGGAGAAAATCCCTCATTTCACCAGACAATGCCTTTTTGGGTCCAATGTCCTCCCCCCCTCCTCCTCCCCCCTCCATTTCATTCCCCCCCCGGACTTTATGGGCCACGAGATTAAGGCGCCACATCTCCATTCCCCGCCCAGACAAAATTTTTTTACATCTGTTCCAGGACAAAACAGTGGAATACGTTTTTCATCCCGTAGTCCTGGGGGACTGACAAAAAAACGTGGCCTTTCCCCAAGGCCCCCAACAAACGGGAGGTGTCACGCATGACTCCACTGGCGACATCAAAGTTACACAGGGGAAATACTTCTGTCTGCCTGGATCAAACAAAAAATCGTTTTTGCCCTTTTTCTGTTTATACCCGTCCCGGGCCCAAAAATGGGCAGGGTGGGTTCCAGCGGGGGGAAACATCGCATTCAGAGCGTGTTTGGGGGGAGGCCTTTTTGCCCCTTTCAACTTTGAGGGGTGGGGTTTCCCGGTTTTGTACGAAAGGATAAATGCAAACACAGTTTCCTGGCCATTTTCAGAATGTTTTGAAGATTGGTGGAAAAACTTAAGGAACCTTTTTACAAAACCCGATTTTAAAAACGGCCCATGCAGGGGCATTGGGCCCATTCCCCCCTCGGTGCACCCCGGAAAACCATTTTTCCTCCCCTTTTTCCGTCACCATGGTTCCGATTTGCAAATTGGCGCGGGAAAAGCCACACAAAACATTTCCTTTCTGCATACGCGGGGGCCCCCTTTCTCCCCTGTGGGGACTTCGTTTTGCCCAGGGAAGCTAAAAGGGGTAAACTGGGTTTACAACCGCTGTGCCCTACAAAATGTGGTATGAAGGAGCAGTACTTTGGAGGGTGAGATGGTGGTTTGGTTGGGGGGAGAATAGGGGGCGGACATTGGGGCAGGAGCAGCAGTTTGGGCCAACTGGAGGGGAAAGCGGCGTCCCCCTGTCCCCAAATTGGGTTTGGGGTGCCTGGGCCCGGGAAACAAATTCAAACCCCGTGGGCCGTAAAGGGAAAAGTACTTTCCCCGACCGTAGTTACAGCTCCAGACCCCGCGCTGCCGGGGTACCTTGGAACAAACCGATAAAGCTCAAGGAAATGAAACCCCCTTTCTGTTCTACATATTTTAAAGAAGGTGGCAGGTCTTCCCTTTTTGGGAAAAAAATTTTCGCTTGGAAAATCTTTCCTCTCGGCTCGCACAAGGCCCCTTTGTTTTCCTGAAAGGTGCAGAGCCCCCCATTTGGAAAGGGAAAGGGGGCTGCAATAAACCCAAAAACTTGGAACCCGGGGCACGTCACTGCTGCACCTTAGGGAAAAATTTGGACGCAAAACTGTTGGTTCCCTTTACAATCGCCTCTTTTGAACGATGCTGGCGCCATGAGTAGCGAGGAGCCAGGAGCATCTGGGGCCCGGGGGAGGGGTGTCAAAGAGAACAGCTGCCTTCTGCAGAGGTGGGGGACCCTTTACTGGGGAAATGGGATTCGGCCCGGGCCCCTTTCTGCTGCGCTTGCTGCAGCCCGGGAAAAGGAAAGGACCACCAAAATCTGAGCCAAGTTTTTCCCCGGCCCCGGATGGTGACGCTCAAAGTTTTTTACGCAGGGCCGTTGTGCCAAAATTTTGCTCCCCGGCCCCGCTTCACTTTTGCCCAAAAGATTTTTACCCTAAAACCCATATTCGGGGCCCCCCGGTTCTTAGCAAAGAAAATCCCACAAACCCCCCGAGTAGCTGATTTTAAACCCCCAACGCTCCGCACTGAGTGACTACGCCGCCGCTGCCCCCGCTTAACCCCCTGTGCCGCTACCCGTCTTGGACCTGCGAAACGGGTTTTTTCCCACCCCCCTTTGGCCCCTTGGCTCCCCCACCCCCACTGCTGCTACCCCTGCTTTTACTCACGGCCCCCACAACCCACTTGCTGGCTGCGCCGCTGCCTGACCCCGCAAGCTGACGCCCTCTTCTCCTGAGAGATGAAGAAGCCCCCTTTCTTCACCCGCTCCCCAAATGCGGTCGGCTAAATTTATCATCTATTTGTGTTTTTTCTTTACTTAACCCTGTCCCATTTTACCGGGGCCCCGGGAAGCCGAGGCTGACCTCTTTACCACATGACCTCCCCTCCCCCTCTCCAAAATCTATACTTTGCCGCCCACTGCCAAAAAGCTGGGGGTATTGGGCCCCCCTTTTTTCCTGCCAAAGTAGCTGGCTACTGGGCCCCCCTCAAAATTTTTCATCCCCTGCTATAAAAATGGCGCTGAACCCAGACCAAAATAGTAATTTTCCCCGGCTGAGGGGAAATGGATGGGACAGAGGCGGGGTTAGGACCGGTTTATGCCGCTGGGCCCCGCTCCCGGCCATGGGCCCAACAAGTGTTGTGGGCTGAGGTTCCCACCGAAAACCCTTTTGGGTTTGGGGGGGTCAATGTCATCTGGGAGGAAAAAGGATGACCTAGTCAACCAATCAAGAAAACCCCTTTGGGGTTTCTGGGAAAAACACACGGGTATCTAAGGGCAAGTTTGGGGTTGGGGGCCTCCACCAAAAACCCCTGCCCGGGGACGTCCCCCTTGCGGGGCAGCGAAACCCGGGGGCCCTTTCAGAAAAATTTTTTGTTGGGCCCCTGGGCCCCTCGCAGTTGCAAAAGCCCTGCCACCTCTCTGTCTGACAAAACTGTTTGTTTTTAAAAAGTACAAAACAAAAGTTTGGGTGAAAACTATCTGAAAAAAAAAAAATATACAGCCCTGTTTTTTTACTCCAAATGAACCAATTAAAAACTTGGTAACCCTTGGATATAAATTTCGCTCCAAAAATGGCCAGGAAAAATTTACTTTTTTATGTGTCGTTTACAACACTGTGGGGTTTTACTAAATGGGAAAAGGCACAAACAGGCTTAATTAAAAACCTTTGCTTGTGAATTATCTAAAAAGAAAAATGTATATATTTCTTTTTTAAAAAAAACGGTTTATTTTTGTCACAAAAGCGCAAAAAAACGCTTAATTTAACCCCCCCGGGTGTAAATTGCGCAATAGAATTTAGCCACCCAAACTATTTGCTTTTTTAGCGAAATTTCAATGGCGTATTTTCTCCGCAACACAACAAGAGATAAAATTGTAATTAACCTTTTCTTTTAAATTAAAGGGTACCAAAAAAAAAAATAATTTTAAATTTTGGGGTTTAAAAAAAACGGTTTTTTTTTGTCACACACCCCCGCAAAACAACACTTAATTAACCCTTTGGGTGTAAATTGCGCAATTGAATTGACCACCACAAAATAGTAGGGTTTGTAGCTTTACCAAAAGGGGGTAATTTTTTTTCGCCACACAACAAGAGAAAATTGTAATTAACCTTTGCTTTTTGAATTAGGCTACCCCAAAAAAAAAATAAAAAATTTTTGGGTTGAAAAAGACTGGGTTTTTTTTGTTTACACAGCCAAGGGAAAACAACGCTTTAATTTTAAACCCCTGGAAAAGAAAAATTGGGGCAAAAAGAATTTAGCCACCACAAACTAGACTTTTTAGCGTGTTTTCAATGGTGTATTTTTTACCCACAAAAACAAGAGAAAAAAAATTTTAATTAACCTTTTCTTTTTGAATTTGGCTACCAAAAAAAAATTTTTATTTTTTTTTGGCGTTGAAAAAGACGGGGTTTTTTTTTTTTTTTCCCCAAAACCAGCAAAAAAAAACGCTTAATTAACCCCTGGGGTAAATTGGCCAAAAGAATTTTAGCCCCCCCCCCCCAAACTAGTATTTGGTAGCGGGGTTTTTTAAATGGGTATTTTTTACCCACACCAAAAAGAGATAAAATTGTAATTAACCTTTCTTTTGAATTAGGGTACCCAAAAAAAAAAAATATATATTTGGCGTTGAAAAAGACGGGTTTTTTTTTTTCAGCACCCCCGCAAAACAAAAGCTTAAATTTAAACCCCGGATGTAAATTGGGGGCCCTTTGAATTTGAGCCCCACAAACTAAATAGCTTTTTTTTGCTTTTTACAATGGGGTAATTTTTTTTACCCCACACAAAAAAAATAAAATTGTAATTAAAAACCTTTTTCTTTGAATTAAGGGTACCAAAAAAAAAAAATATATATTTTGGGGTTTAAAAAGCCGGTTTATTTTTTTCACACAAACCCCAAAACAACGCTTAATTAACCCCTGGAAAGTAAATTGCGCAATAAAATTGAGCCACCCAAAATAGTACTTTGGGACGTGTTTTCAATGGCGTATTTTCAAAAGCCAAAACAACAAAGAAAAATTGTAATTAACCTTTGCTTGGAATTTTGGCTACCAAAAAAAATATATATATTTTGGGGGGGTTTAAAAAAAACGGTTTTTATTTTTTTCAGCACAAACCCGCCAAAAAAACGCTTAATTAACCCCGGATGTAAATTGCGCAATAAATTGAGGCCACCACCCAACTAGTTTCTTTTTTAAACGTTTACAATGGCGTTTTTTCTACCCCACAACAAGGAATAAAATTGTAATTTAAACCTTTGCTTTTGAATTGGCTACCAAAAAAAAAAATTTATATTTTTGGCCCTTGAAAAAAAACGGTTTTTTTTTTGGGCAGCACACCCCCGCAAAAAAAAAACGCTTAATTAACCCCCGGGGTTAAAAATTGGGGCAAAAGAATTTAGCAAACCAAAAAAAATTTGGGATTTTGTAATTTTAAAAAAACCCGTTTTTTTTAAATGAATACAAAGGGAAATGGGTTGATCCCCCTTGGGTATTGGGAAAGGGATATGCACTGCAGTGGGGAAAGCACCCCCTTGGGAAAAATTTTTTTTAAATCCAAAACCCCAAAAAATCAAAATAGAAAATTCAGAAAAACAGACTCGAACAAGCGAGACAAACCCCCCCAAAAATCGCTGTTTTAAAAATCAGTTCTTTTAGACAGCGTATCAAACCCCCAGCAGCACCTTTCCCCGTCAGTACAAAATGAGAGGAGTGTGAGCTCCCCCGCGGCGCGCTCGGATCTTTAAAAGTGCGGTTTACGTCACAGAATCCCGCCGGGCTCCCGATTGGCTTTTATCCTGCACATGTTCCCTGCAGGCTTTTGCCCCCTTTTTTTCCCCCAGAGGCTTTGCCCCATGTAAACGCCATTTTCTCGCAGGGCCCTTTTTTTCAATCAAAACAAACTTCGTTCAACCGAAGGGACCCCAAAGTTTTGACTTCCCTTAACCGGGGGGGAACCGGGGGAAAGTTTTTTTTTTTTTTTTTTTTTTTTTCCTGAAATTCTAAACGAATTCCACTTCTTTTAGAATCGATTCGCCCATCTCTAATTATAATGAATGGCTGACTATATAATACATGAAGCATGGATGACTCTAGATTTCTAGAGTGGCTTTTTAGTTTACATAATAGTAGGTGTCCCAAGCGGATGACATCCATATGCCCTGTTGTGACAACCTTTTTAATTCAGGTTTAGTCATTTTATATTCCTTTAGAGAATGTTAAAATATTCTAAGTACAGTATTGGAGGAATAATCCACATGAAAGGTTCATCCAGGTGTTGCTTTATTTAACTTCAAACACATAAACCAGTGGTACAAAGCAGCAATTTAAACACTTAACCAACATGTCTCCAAGATGATACTATTTTTAAAGGGGATTTCCAGAATTCACAAATCTAAAAAAGTAAGACATTTTGCCAATCCCTTTACTGATGCTGTTCTAGTCTTGTGATGCCAGTCCTGTATGTTCCTTGCTCATTTTTGCATGTTGATGTCTATAGTGATCACAAGAGAGATTCTGTCTACAGTAACATCACCACTGACTCCGGTGTTTAGATACCTTGGTCACCTAATTAGTGTTCAACGCTAATAAAATAAAACTTTAACATTTATTAAAGATGCTTTTATTCACAGCTATGAATAAGGACTAGGTCCAAAATGCATCAGTGGGAAGACTGTGATTATAGATTATCTTTAGTGATTTTGTGCATCGTTAATACAAATCTAGTCTTATTTTCCCCTTGGTTTGGATTTGAATGTGTGAGAGGATTTTTTTTTTTCTCTTTCTCTCAACAATTAGATATATTTTTGTGCATGAGCTTACATTTTTCTTCATATCTGTTCAACTAAGTGTATGATCATCATGTTAGTACCCTGGAAAATACAACAGAAAAGCAGAAGACTGTCAGGTATCAGAGCAAAGAAAAAAAAAGGTAAAGTATATTGTAGCATATGAAAATGTCAATTGTCTCATGAGTCCAGAATCCAAGCAGGAGATAATATTTAAAGCTTGGCTTTTATTTGTACCCTTTAAAAACTTTATAAACATTACTATAGTAATAGCAACTGCTGCAGTTCCTATTGTAATGTTAGCATAAGTTTTAAACGGAAATAAATAAAAGCCAAGTTTTAGATATCATCTCCCATTTGTTATATGGATGTGTGAGACACTTGACAGTGTCCTAAATATATTGGTTGTGGAGCTAACATTCTGCAGGTACAACTAGCACCTAAGGGATATGAAGTAGATAAATGTGGGTAAGTTGAATCTTCCAGTGCCAGTCATTTTGTAGAATAGTTACATTGGTTGAAGAAAATTCAGACATCCTTTAAGTTCAATCTTTCTCTATAATTGTACATAATATATTATTAGATTAATAATCCATGTTTAAATACTGTTACTGAAAAGAACCCTTTCCCTATATCAATGTCTAAATCGCCTTTCCTCCACAGGTATGGAATGTCCCTTGGTGCTTTGGAAAGACTAAATCCCATGCCAGTTTTTTCTATTGCCCACTCATATATTTACACATTTTAATGAGATCACCTCTAAGGTGCTGTATAAGCCCAATTTGTTTAGCTCTTATTTTAGAGCTTTCTGTCCTTTTTAATAATCTAGGGGCTTGTCTTTGAACCCTATAAAGCTCTTCTCTATATTTTTTTACAATGTGAAGCCTAAAACCGAATCTGGTGTTTGAGATGTGGTCTTAGGCTATGTTCACACGGCTTATTTCAGAACGTATTTACATCGGATTGCCGATCGTAAATACGTTCTGAAATCAGGTGAAAATCATTTTGAATAAGTGGCACTAAGTGTGGCACGTATTTGGAACTGGGTTTCCCGACGGATTTTCCATCCCCATTGATTAAAAGGTGTATGAAATCCCCTCCGGAAATAATTCACATGCACATTGTTTTTTCCGCCGTTTTGGGGGCTGCAATCCGCGGCCGCAATCCGGAACGGAAATAGGTGTCGTCTGAACGACGACACGTATTTCCCATTCAAATCAATGTAAAACGGCCAGTTACTTGTTTGTAACTGATTTCACAACGGATTTGCGGCCGTAAATACGGCTGCAAATCCGTTGCGAAATAAGCCGTGTGAACGAGGCCTTACATATAATTGATAGGGTGGCAAAATTACATTGAAATTGTGGGTATTTCTCTGCCCTTTCATACAAGCTAAAACTTTATTTGGTTTTGTAGCTGTTGCTTGACACCACTGGTGCTTAGATTAATTGCAAACAGAATACCCAGTTCTTTCTTTTGCTCTATAATGCAAAGCTTTATCCTCAAAAAAGTACATGCATTAATAGGATTACTGTGATCTAAGTGCATTACTTCTAGGCCTTACTCTAATATTTTACAGTCAAGCTGAGTTTAAAGTATTCTACAAAGTTTTGTGTTATTAGTAAAAATTGACACTTTACTTTCAATCTCATCCACAAGATTATTAATAAATAAATTAAAAAGAACTGGCCCAAAGACTCTAGGGGCCACATGTTCGAAAACTAGGTGTAAGACTTTCCTTGTTGCTCATAACAACCAATCAGAGGTCCCAAGTCCCTGCATCTGTAGCCTGTATAATAGAGTATCAAATGTTTCTACTCAACACAGCTTCAAATCAAAAGCACTCTACAAATGCTAAGAGACAGTTGAAGAAAATATAGAAAATAGTTTAAAATGCATTTTTGCTATTTTTAGTATTTGAAGATTCGAAATTCTTAGCACACATTTTTTATCAAAACTGCAAGGGCCCATCCACCACGACAAGGTGACCTCAGTTCAGATGGGGACCTACGCAAACATCTCACCTTGCATGGTGCCCACTCAGGCCTCCATATTTTCAGGGTATGAAGGCTCCAGCCACATTCTGCTCTGATCAAAAACAGTCTGTGTGGATGGGCGGATTGCACAACCAAGATGGAGGCTAGACACTACCCCATGCAAACAATGCAAAACATAAAAAATGATCAGCACATCGAAAACAATTTTAATGAAAATGATGTAGATGCAGTCTGGCATAGCAGCAAAGCAATGCAAACACAACAAAGTATCAGCAGCATTATACAAACGCTAAGGAAATATAGGAACTATTTTAAAATGTACTTCTGCTACTTTTTAGATACATGAAAATTTTAGGTTCTTAGCGAGAACCATAGTTTATAGAAACAACAGGGCTTAATTTTGAAGGATATCTAGTGTGCCATACTGGTAGTTCCATAACATCTGCCAAGGAACTACATGTCCCAACACACAGATTCTGCGTGTGTTCAAAACTGGCTATTTTTCTACCCACATATAGATTACTTCTCTCCCTCCCCAATGTTAAATGTAGAGTTATCTGATTAATCTTGTAGTATAGATGTAGAATGTACAATGGCATTGCAGTAAATCCAAAAGTATAATACTGGTCATTGCTTTGGTTCTCCAGTGCTTCTTTTCACATGTGCCATTAGGCGTGATCGGAATAAGGCCAACCTGGGCCAAAATGCCGTATTTTTCGGCTAAAAATATACCTGTTCTGACTTACATACTCACATAAAGATTCCACTTATAAACAAACTTATAGAACCTAAGTTGTTTATAACCAGTGAACTGCCTGTGTGATAAAAAAAAAAAATCACACAAAAATAACAAGTTAGAAAAAAAAGGTGAAAACATTAGTAGAACAACACAAGAAAGTATTAGAACTTTCAAAGCCGCACGTGATATAGAAATTAAAAATGTTTGATCAGGATGGGAAGGTAAGTAACACGAACAGGAACTAGCTAATGGTTATATGATGCATCGCAATGTGGTGCAACATGTTCATGGGGGGAGGAGGGGATTTCTTCACTCTGCCCTGAGTACAATTTAGCCTAGGAAAAGCCATGGTTAATGGCAATAGAAACTGTGGAGACCAAAGACCCATTGGTTGGATACCATCAAGAATGACACTGGAATGAATATCAAGCAATAGAAAGAAGCTGTGGAAAACTGAGAAGCATAACACAGAGTAGCCAAGGGGCGGGCATGACTGAATGAACAGAAGAAGACAAAATCTGTGTCAACAAAAAGTGAAATACTTTGTAGAAATCAGTGGGTGTGTCTAAGATTTCTGACCACATGTTAGACAGTGAATTTTCTCTGGCTGAAAAAATAAGCTTAGTGAACATAGTGTAAAGTTGAAATTTACATAATGACAAACCATTCCCTTTTTATCTTTCTATCCTATACAGTATAGTGCTCCCAATTTGCTACCTAATGATAACTGGCATCCAGCCAAGTTTCTGTTATGCCCACTACATCAAAATCTATTGTATGCTTGTTATTAGACTCGCTAAGTCATCAATTTTATTGTTAAGATTTCTTTTACTCTCCAGCAAACAATTATTACTACCAAAATTGTTTAATTGTCGGTCTGACTTTATACATGTTAAAATCCCTTAAACAATAGATTTGACCTTGACAATATGTACTTGTTTAGTTTCTAAATTAGTGAATTTTGTCTGAGAAAATTTAAATTTCTGAATTACCTATTTTGAAATTAATCCTTTACTCCCTGATGCTTAAGATGTTGTCTTCTGTACACTTCACAGTCATTTAATTAAAGTGCTATGTAGAGGTGCTCCAATATATTCATTTCCTGATGCCCCTCATACACATTACTTTTAGTGTGGTGACATTGCCTATTGTCAATCATGCTACAATGTGATTTACACTACCCTTTCTATCGCACCAAATCATGACCTCTGTACCTTCTCCTCTTGTTTTATACTGATTCCAGATTAGTTGCATTTAAATAATGAATACACACATTTCCACTCAGTCAGGAGTAGTTGTGATGGCGTGTTGCATTTTAAGAAGCTACTTGCCATAACTCTGTCTTGGGTACCTATTATTGTTATAACAACCATGCTAAAAAAATGATTCCTCACTGATAATTATCTTATTATTGCCACCTTTTTCTACCCATTGTCTTTGGCCTATTATAATTTCCTATGTTATTGCATTTTGTGTGGTAAGTGGCAAAAATAAACCAGTGTAATTGTATTTTGCATAAACGTACCAGGTATTTTACTATATGGTAAGGCATGCTTGGGTCACAAATGAAGCCAAAGTCATAACTTAAAGAAATTTTTTTTAGATGGTTTATGCTATATTTTCTAAGAGCAGGATATGATAGGTGGAGAGCAGCTGAGCTCTGTGATATAAAGGTTCACAAGATTTGAATTTCTAAATTAGAAGTAGGGTAAATGATAACAGAATTCCTAAAAGAGAAAGTGAAAGTCCTGCTTATCCCACCTACATGCTATTGTTGACAGTTTGTTGACTGATACATTAAAAGTTATCAATCACTGTATGTGTTTGAGGTAACCAGGACTTTTACTGTCTCTTAAGAATTCCTATAAGGATTTACTCTTCTGTTTACTCAGAAATCCTGCTCCAAATCATAAACCTGTATATCATGGAACTTAACTTCTCTCCCTGTACCATATCTTGCTTTCAGAGAGTGCAGCATAAATCACATGATAGGTTAGCATTTATATACAGGCGATCAATGGATACAAACTTGTAACAACTTTTTCATTTATGAAATACTTTCTCGGCATAGAGTCTCCAGCACGTGCCTGAGAAAGGGAGAGGGATTCTCCCGAAACGTTGCGCGCGTGTGCGTCTGATGCCCGCCTGTCCACTTGCTCGCTCCTGCTAGAGACGCTGGAGACGCTATGCCGAGATGAGGCACGGAAAACTACAATACTGATGGACTTATCAGGACTATCTGCCACATACTATTTTCTGCTGAAACGCAAGTAACTCACTTTGTAACATTTTTTAAAGTTTGTTACTGAAAGTATTTAATAAAAGAAAAAGTTGTTACAAGTTTGTATCCACTGATCGCCTGTATATATTGAAGCCTGAGGGAGTAAAGGATATCCCATGACAGTGGACTGTGGTACGAGTATATATAGTTGTAAATTAAACAGCTAACAATGAATAACAGGTTACTATTGTTCACGAGGTAGTGGCTCGGAAATGGCTGGCTAGACCACTTCTGGAATTCTGTCTTAATTCCAGACAGTAGCTGTGAATATGCTTTGAAAAGCTATAGAAGTAAATGATTTCAGGAAAGCTCATCAGAGACAAAGACATATGTAACAGCAGTAAAAGTAGAAATTGTGGTTGCTTACCTTTCTTGTAAAGAAACTTTTCATTCAATTTATAAATAAGAGAAGGAGCTTGGATGTTTTTCTCAGGTTCCCCATTGACCATTGGACCTTTTAAGATTTAGAGTTTCCAGAACCTTGACTATACAGGAATCTGACAGGAATCTGTTAGAAGATGGAATATGTTCTAACTCCCGGCAGAGGACCGACAATAGAAAATCCTTGGTGTGCACAGCTCAGATTTTCTATTGCTGTCTATGGGGCACTGATTACAGTCAGATTTTTGGTGGATTCTAAATACTGAATCTGCTGAATATCCGACCAGAAAACAGTGCTACTTAGACATAGTCGCCTAAGTAGACATAAAACCAAGAGAAAACCAATGACCAGCATTTTGGCAAGGATTTAATCAATGGGTTGTCTGAAAGCAAGCAAATTATTGTTCACAGTGAATATTATCAAAGGATGCCAAGCCTCATCCAGCAGATGTCACCACTCTTCAAAAAACAATTTAATGGGCAGAAACTATACTACAGTTTTTCTCAGCCGAAAGAAAGACTGCGGAAAAGAAACCAACATACACAATCTGTGATTACTCCCTGTTAATGAGAGAACTGCCATGACTCCCACAGATGAAGCATCCACTCCTAAGAATAAACGCTTTGTGCATACTTGCAAACTTTTAAAGGGAGATTTTTGAGGGAGATTAATACCTTTTCACGGACCTCTGATCACTTTCCTAAATCATAATTGCCTTTTAAAACATTTACAAAAAACACATTTTTATGTCACAATGTTCTAGGAGACATAATTTTTTAATTTTTTGTTAATGGAGCTGAATGAGTCTCTTTTAATTGGGGGATAGGTTGACATTTTAATTAGTACCATTTAAGGGGAACTTTCATTTTTTAAGAAGTTGGTAAAACAAAAATGTAAATCTGGCATGCTTTTATATTATATAATATGATTATCTTGCAGATTGAGTCATTATGGATGCAGCAATACCTTTTATGTTTATTTTTTATATTTTCAGCTAAAAAATGAGATGTTCTTTTGGGTGAATAGGCTTTGTTTTTTATCCATTTTATTTTTTATATGTTAAAACTTTTTTTTACTGCTTCCTGTTATTTTTTTTTACTTTTTCACTCTCAATCCTACTGTGGGATTAGACTGTGTAATCACTTGATTACTGTTATAATACACAAATACATCACTCTATTGCTATGAATTATGCCTGTGATAGCCTATTTTAATTTGTCTCAGGCAGGGCCTAATGGGTTTCTGAACATGGTAGACCTGAAGGTTGTTATTTGGCCTCTGGTTGTCATGTCAACCATTGGCCTCTCTTGTCATCCAGCACCACTTCAGTTAAAACAATAAACTTTATTCACAAAACAATTAAAAATGCATGGATCCCACCATCTCTGACGCATTTCAGGCTGCAATGCCCTTACTCGTAGAGTGACAGGAAAGCACAACTGCACACTATAAAACCCAGCCATGACCACTACCAGGCCATTTTTATAGTGCCTGGTTGTGTCACTCCACGACTAAGGACATTGCAGTCCAAAATGTGTCAGAGATGATGGGAGTCATACATTTGTAATCTTTTTGTGAATCAATTTTATTGTTTTAACTGAAGTGGTGCTGGATAACAAGAAATAATATTTTATTATCTATGACTATATCCGAGATCTGACAAGATTCCCTGTCGTGCATTACAGGACTTCTTTTGATGACTGACACTTCTCCGGACATATTTTCAGATTTTGGTGAGCATCTAAGACCATTCTTTTCTTTTCTGAACCATTGGCATTTCCTGATTACATTGTAGCATTATGGAGGTAAACAGCTGGGATCTGAACTAACTCTGACCCTGGTTGTTGCTTTATGAACTTGGCAGTTTTTACAGTTGGCTTCCGCTGCTAGCACAATATCTGAGTCTGCACATCGGAGCACCATATATGTATGACACCCAGGAGACTTTCCGACTCTTCTCGGAGCCCAGAAGGACTCTCTTTTGTCTGAAAGTCTCCCAGACATTCCATTAGAGTTCCAATAGTAAGGTCAGGTCAATAAAGAACTTAAGCAGGGAAATGTCATTGTGATTCTAGGATCAATTTTAGCCTCAGATGTACAGTTTTTTTGCATTAACTCCCTTTCTTGTTAGGGCTGCAGTAGGTGCTACCAAGGAAAAGAAGTGTGGAATAAGCCGGAGAGAATAATTTGCTAAGCACAGGAAATATTGGATACCCTTCAAGCTCTTGGGGAAGGCCACTTGATAAGCGTAAAACACTTGTCCTGATCCATGTAAAGACTTTGAGTAAAATGATCACTTATCCTAGGAAAGCTAGGTGAGACTTATCCAAAAGGTATCTTTCTATTTTTGCAAAGAGGCAATTCTAATGAAGCCTCTGAAAAGCTGTGCGCACATATTTCCAATGGGTTTTCAAATCAGCAGAAAACACCAGGATGTAGACCAGAACACAGCCACACAGACTTATAGAAGATCCTGTAACATAATTCACAAACCCCTTGATGGCAGCCAGGTCACTATTGAGCTTGAGTAGCAGAGCAAATACTTGATGTTCTTGTCATGAGTATTAAAATCTGCCTTCCATTAATTCCTTTCATGTTTGTATATCAAATTGTTAAAGAGACAAGGTGTAGACCTGGAAAATAGAAGGAATAACATTATACTGCACAGTCATAATGTCTGTGAGGGAGAAGAAACTTGGCCTACTGTGCATAAAAAGTATCTGTGTACTCAAGCTAAAGCCCAGGTAGGCAATCCAATATCTGAGTTGCAGATTAAAGCAGAGGCAGGTGAGCAACACACAGGCTCAATAGACCATGCAGAAACAAGAAGATTTCATAGACCCCTGCAAGGTGCAGAATGAGATTTTTCCTTGGCGTGGAAGACCAAGGGAAGCATGTATGCAAAAAGGCATGTCGAAGTGCATTGTTTGAAGTGTATAATGCACCTGAATCTATGAAATAAGAAATAATGGATATTTGTTGCCTTATAGCAAATCTAGGTCCACTTCGACTACTGTAGCTGAGGCAGACTATATTGAAATAGGTCTGCCTGTTCCAGAAGTAATGCACCTCGTCGGGCCAAGCCACATTCAGAAATATGTATAATAGTTCGAATGTGATGCGACATGCCTCCATAACGCCCCCAGAATGCCCCAACATGTTTGCCGCATTAAAAAAGTGTCGAAAAATGCACCAAGCATGTTCGTTTAATGCGCCAAATATCACACACCACTCACTTTGGCGTATTTTACTCCAGAGAAGGGTGAAAAACCCTTTCATACGTTCCTCCCCAAGTGTTGATCTGTTATATGAAGTGACCAACAGAACCGAAATCCATGAAAGCTGGAGATTCTAAAGCGGGAGCCAGATTTGACCACGATAGTGAGTATGGTGACCTTTTGTCTAGAATAGCAACTCCAAATTTTTTAAAGCGCTACAGTTTCCTAATTTTTTAAAGCGCTACAGTTTCCTGACTTCACAGGGCAATCTCTCAAGAAATGAAAATTGTCTCCTCAGTATAGGCATAAGTTGTTAATATCTGCATTGAAGCTTCTCAACAGAAAGATTGAGGGCGACAAATATGAAACTTGGTGCCGACACGCCAGTTCTAAATCAAGAGAGAAGAATGCAGCAGTATGTATGAAATTGTCGGGTGCATACATTTGGCATGTGGTATGCCTTCCATTGCATAGCATAGCACAGAATGGCATATTTTTGGCACATTTTCACTGCATTCAAAAGTGTTGCATTTGCTGCAGAATGTACCAAGTTTTGGCTCAAATCACACTAGAAAACATACGTGTCATCTTTACACAATATATAGCCTACTAATGAAACGCTGGTACAGGAGACTGTAAAGTTCTTCACAAGGTGAGTGCCTGTCAGGCACTATTGATTTCCTCTTACCTTTCCCTGAACTGATATCTACATGTGTGGTAGAGAGATAAGGTCGTTTAGAGAAGATTCAAGCAAATTGCTACCTGCAACCTCATCTTTGATATGATTAGCAAATCCTTTTCCAGATGGTATTCACAATCGCCTTGTTGTTCCAATACAGTTTGGTAGCCAGGATGTGAAATTTAATGGTATATTAACACACTGTGGAACTGCTTTGATCTAAATGAGGCAACAAGGAGGCTGTATAAAAGGCCCAAACAGGTCTTCCAAAATATGCCAGGGAATTCTGCAGATTGGACATTGTTAGGTTATTCTGTTCTTAGGATGGAGATGATAAGGCCAATACTTTCTCAGACAGGAAGGAAATGTGTAAGCCACTTAGTCCTAACTAATAGAAGCTGTTATGCCGTGACCTCAAACTTGATTGTAAATCATTTGAAAATGCCCTAGCATGATCTGGGTTTGCCATCATAACATGGAGGAATGGCAAATATAAACCAGGATGGCAGGAAACTGATGAATAAGGAGACAAGTGTGATGGAGTCAGTACTGCAGCTTTAACAGCAGGAGATGTCAAGGCAACCAAGATGTTCTATAAAATATGGAACAGCTTGGTTTTGGTGGTTATTTTGTCAAGATTGTTACATTCCGAGATTATAGAGATCTTTTAGGTTGTCAAAAGGTTTGATGGAGAGCTAAAACAGGGAGTGGAGTCAAAGGGATTGTAAATTGTTCACCTTTATTCCCATAAGGAAGTATACTTTGCCACAGGAAATACCTACCTCTGTCTCTGTTAGGCTGCCTAGTAGATGGGCTAAAAACACCAATTTGACAGGAGGAGATAAGGGCAGGTGGAGCTCTTGCACAAAAGTATATAGGCAAAAGCCCAGTGCCAGCTGTAAACTGTAGGATATGGTTAAAAAACATCCAAGTCAATGTCAAACATAACAGGAATAATATATACCTCCCAGCATACAATGACAAAATCTACTGTGTTGGTACAGGTCTCAAACACTTTAAGAAATTGGTAACCAGCATGCACGTGTGTAGATTCTGAGGCAGAGGAGAAGTGTCAGAGAACAGGACACTAGCGGATGGTGAAGAATATCTATAGATAAAATGATATCTGCTATTGTATATTTATTACATTGAATGGCTTCTGTCTTTTAAGCTAAATATGAGATTCAGAAACCATTTAATTCAGAAACCATTTAATTTAACTTTCCACATCTCTGTAATGAGCTGGAAGAACGCTTGGTTCACTGCTTACCCTTTGTCTACGTACTTTAGCTCAAACATATGTGTTAACACAGTTCTTCAAATTTAAATTCTGAACCAGTTACCTCTCCACTAAGTAAGGACAGTATATGTTGTCTCCATCGGCCTTTCATTACCCTTTTCTGCGTTCTTCCAGATCAATGATTTCAATCAATAATAACACCTGCGCTGTAACTATTGTAGAAAGGACAGTCCTGACCTGATATGTCTCTGCTGAAAAGCTTTTTAATCACCAGTTCACAGGATCCATTGCTGCAACATACTCACTATGCCTCCATTCTGTGCCCTCACTAACATTACAAGCAGATCTCATAAGACTTACTGTTCTGAGACAATGTGTATATTAATAGCCACTTACTGAGCTGAAAAATTCTGCACATTTTTTTGCAGAAAACAAAGTAAAAACAACTGAGTGGTTAATAATTTGTTTTATCTTCAGTTTTACAAAAAATAAACGTGATTGTGAACATATATAACTCAAGCAATCTTGTTTCTGTATTTTATAAATACGGATGAGCGATATTAACGCCAAAAGTGGAAATCGGCACGGTTTTTAGGCTTATCAGAATTTTCCGATCACACAATAGTTTAGGTGACAATCTTACAGATAATCTATTACTATCGCGCCATTTTCAGTGTTTCATGTCATTTTGGCGGCCAGCCAATCACCTCCGAGGATAGAGGGGGGTGAGGAGGATGTACAACGTCACCACTTTGCGGTGTATGGATCTCATTGGCTGCAAAAATCACGTGACCTCATTTTATCTATGCAACTGCATTTCCCGCTCATTCTCTGTCTATGCCACTTCACAGAAGGACGTGTCTGTCTGCGTTTAAACCAATAGCTGTTCTAACAGCTCTGAGAGATAGTCTCTTCTAATACAAGAAACCATCAACCTACCTACAGCTTAGAATAGAGTTAGATTACAGAATTTCACTTCTATTTAGTTAGAGAAAGTTTTAAGGATATCTACTGGTGTGTGTAGCCGCAGGGCTGCAGAGGGGTGAGGGGCGAGGCAGCAGGAGAGGCTTTTGAAAGGATGGGAGATATTTTGCAGCTCAGTATGTTCTGTGATCTTGAATTGAAAAAGCATTGTTTTTTACCACTTTTTTGGCCAACAGACCTCTGAAGAGGTAACTTGTCCCTGTTCTTCACTTCTATTGCAATCACTGCGTGTCAGTGTTCCCAAAAACCGGCTTCACTTACCCCTATAACTTTTAAATAGTTTTTTTGCAGTCCGTGCATCTGTTTGCCGCAAAGAGCTAAGTTGTACGCAAATTGTGTTATACATATTTTATAGTAAATTGCGCCTGTAGTCAATGGTGTGAAGGCCGCCATATTAATCCATATAACATTTAAATACTTTTATTGCCGTCCGTGCGTCTGTTTGGTGCATAGAGCTCAGTTGTATGCAATTTTTTTATACATATTTTGTAGTAAATTAAAACGCTTGTTGTCATGGTGCGAAGGCCGCCATATTAATCCATATAACATTTAAATAACTCTTATTGCAGTCCGTGGCCCTGTTTGGCGCACAGAGCTCAGTTTGTACGCATATTGTGTTTATACAAATTTGATAGTAAATTACGCCTTTTATTATGGGTGCGAAGGCCCCCAATATTAATCCAAAATAACTTTTTAATACTTCTATTTACATCAGTGCGTCTAAGTTTGGCGCAATCGTGCTTTTGTACGATAGTTTGTTGAAAACTAAACTGCTAGTCCTACTGGGCAGTTATAAATCTCAGGGACTGAAGGAAGGCACTGTTGATTTTGTGTTACGGTTCTTCCACCAGACAAAATTTCACAGATATTTGATAGAAACAATTCTGTTTCTAATCCTAGTTGACTGTTGGAAATGAGGGGGATTTAAAAATAGCTGTGAGTTGCCTTTTTCAATAAAGACTGTCAAAACTCTTCCATACCTTTTACATTTTTATATTTCTGAAAAATGGAGCAAAATGCTGGTGGTAAGCGAGCAAGGAGGGGGGTAGGACATGGAGGTAGAGGTACGAGAGAAGGTGCTCCTTCCAGTGATGGCGACAACACGCAAGCCAGCGGATCTTAGGTTGCAGAACCGTCAGGCCTGTCATCGCTGGGTCAGGGCCCTCGTTTCCCTCAGTAATGAACAGCGTCGCCGATCTTTTTCTTCAGTGGTTAATGCAACCTGCATCCAGCAGTCTTACCTCCTCGTCCTCCTATCAATGGCCACAAATGCCCGTATCATTATCGTCAGCATCCATCCAACAGGAAGTGAAGCAGCCCAAATGTCACTTTATGTACCCACCACGTGGGTAATCCATTTTCTGAAGACCTCTTGATGACAAAATGCGGTTGGGATCAAAGGCATTTCAAAAGATCAAGAGGCCAAAGAGGATGATTTTTGTCTGCTCTGACTCCCAATCCTGATGCCATCAAGGAGAAAAAGAAGCCGGTCAATCGACAAAAATCCAGGGCGATCGGCAACGCCTTGCAGTGCCTGTTGCTTATAGCCCGCAGCTCCAGGATGTAGAATGTAAGGACGAATGTCAGGACCTGTGTTGATTATAATGATGATGAAGACATTGCGGATCCAACTTGGTCTTTTCAGCAGAATTTGCTTGCGAGCGCTTCATCACTGGATGAGGAGGAAGACGATGGGGTAGTGTCAGTACGGGTCCCGCCTCAAAAAGGGAGAGGGCGGTCGCACAAGTCCGCTAAGATTATTCCGCCAGCCATGATCAACGGAAACACCACTCCGCACTTATCGGCGTCGAAAAGGTCCAGGACCTCTCAAGCCTGGGCCTTTTTCAATCAAGCCTCTGATTCACCCAGCGATGTCATATACCGCCTTTGCCATAAACGAATCAGTAGAGGGAAGAATCTTAGGTGTTTAACCACCACCAACATGTCTAGTCCCTTGCAGCGAATGCATGAGTTGAAATGGAGCGAACACTTGGCAAAAAAAGGCCACACAGATCTCGGGCTTCCAACCACTGTCACACCCTCTGTCTCCGCCTCCTCCTCTTCCGCCACTTCCAAGACCAAGTGTTACTCAGCTGCCCATGTCTCATGTCATGTAGATTTAAGGGTCATGCTGCGGTCCAGGGCGGCATAGTCCCAAAGTCCAGTTCAACTAAAATTGTTGTTCAAAGACCCCTTTTTCCAGCACTTTTTAATCTGTGGGTCATTCATGTTTAAGGGTCATGCTGCGGTCAAGGACAGGCATAGTCATTGTCCAATTCAACTAAAATGGTGGTTCAAAGACCCCTTTTTCCGACACTTTTTAATCTTTGGGTCATGCCGATTTAAGGGTCATGCTGCGGTCCACGACAGGCATAGTCAATGTCCAGTTCAACTAAAATGGTAGATCAAAGACTACTTTCTTCCGGCACTTTTTAATCTGTGGGTCATGTAGGTTTGAGGTCATCTGTGTACAGGACAGGGATATCAATGCCATTCAACTAAAATGATGGTTCAATAATACTGCCTTCTGGCACTTTTTAATTTGGGGTCCCTGCAGTTTAAGGGTCATGCTGTGGTACAGGACAGGGATAGTGAATAGTCTGTGACTTTTTTCTGTGACTCTTGTTGCCTAATTGTCTTGCCTAAGATGTAGCACGTATCCAGTTTCCTGTTCTGGATGTTAACTCCAGCTTCTCCACCCCTGTATGGGTGTAAGAAGAAGCTGTTGTTTTCCTCTCCCATAGACTTCAATGGTCATCGGCGATAATCTGTTATCGACTATCGGCATGATAATTGCCGATATCGACTATCGACTCGATAACAATTGTTGACACAATCGCTTATCACTAGTTATAAATTACTTTTACTGACACATAGCACTGATATAAATATCTATATAAACTGTATATTACCTTGTCATCCACTTAAAAAAAACTAGCCTATTTGGCTTTAAAAGGGGTTGTCTTACTGTGTTGTTTAACAAAGCCATGACCAGTTTCCCGTTCCTGTTAGAAGGACAAGGATAATAGAAGCGCTTAAATGGGTTTTGCCACGATCTCATTTCATACGTCCTGCATCCAGCTTTTCAGCTCTGTGTGCTCAGAAGAGGGCGTGTGTGATTTGTTTAAATTGCATATCTTGTGACCCAGCAGGATGATATCACCATGTCTTACCTCTCTCTAGTCAAAGAAAGGTCTGTTTATGTATTAATTTGCTATGAATAACTACACTGTAGCTCAGAGGTAACATTTTTGCTTTACAGCACAAGGGTCCATTGCTCAAATCCCTGCAGGACCCAAACCTGTGGATTTTTTTTTCCTCTTTATCAATGCACATGCTTCATTGAGGTTTCTTTTGTTGTACTGGCACTGTTTGACTTATTACTAAAAAGTACAGAGGACAGGAGTACAATGACAGCAAGTGGGGTTTGAACACTCAGTAGCTGCCTGAGAAGAGAGGTGAAATCTGAGCATGTGCAACCAGGACTGAGGAGCTCTGGTCGTATCCCCTGGAGATGAGCTGTAAACAATGGTTCACTAAAGGAGCAGCTAAAACAAAAAGGGTGCAGAATTTTTAATAATGATGAATGGTGAAAATGTTTATTATTTAACATAAATCGTATCCTCCAGTGTGCAAAAACCAATACCACTGGAGAATTGACATTCTGTCTTATCTTCACCACCTCCTGCAATACCTGCATCCACCGGAAATGGTGAATGTCTCGCCAGTTAACATCCACTCCTATAAAGCCAAGGTTCCTCCCTCCCGGTTGGTTCAAAGTATGCTATGTAGCCCAGAAAATATACAAATGTCCAACTATTCAAGCTACAGGACAATCTAAAGAAAAAAAAATGTGGGACCTGGAAACAGTAGATCAGGTCAAACATAAACTGCATAACATCATGTGTGCCACTTCCCAAAGCACATAACCTGCGACTCCGGTAATCCAGACCTGGCTGCTTCCATTGCAGCCCCAGTATTAAAAGAATAAGAACTGCAACCTCTACCATCCATGCCTAATGCAGACACTTCCAAAAACTGAATAAAACTGATAATTAGAGATGGGCGAATTGATTCTAACGAAGTGGAATTCGTTTAGAATTTCAGGAAAACTTCGGTTCGGAACGGTCGAACTTTGGGGTACTTCGGGTGAACGAAGTGTGCTTTTGATTGATAAAATGGCTGCGAGCACATGGCGCTACATGGGGCAAAGCAGTCAGGGAGGAAGAAGGGCATACCTGCATGAAATGTCAGAGATGAAGCCAATCAGAGACCGCGGATTTTGTGACGTCACCGCACTATATAAGTCCGGGGCACGACGATGGGAGCTCACACTCCTCTCACTGTACTGATCAGGGAAGGTGGGTGCCCAGGGTGATAGTTCTTACGAAGAATTGATTTTTATATAGCGATTTCTGTGGGGTGTCTCAGCTTTTCTCAGAGACTGTTCTCTTAATGTTTTATTTCTAATTTTTTGGGTATTTTGGGTCGAAATCCAGTGTGCGTCCCTGCAGCTCATATACATTCAATACCAAGTGGGTCTAAACCCGTTCCTGTTTTTATTTATTTAAATAAAAAGCGTTTTTACAATACAAATACCACTTCATTTTTTGGGGCTCAATTCATTGCGCAATTTTCATCCGGGGTTAATTAAGCGTTTTTTGCTGGTGGCTGACCCCAAGAAACCCTCTTTTTCAACGCCAAAATATTAAATTTTTTCCCGTAGCCAATTCACAAGCAAATTTTAAAAAATTT